>JABFOV010005662.1:0-11721 GCA_022817685.1 Aradophagus sp. ZL-2020
CAACCGTTGCTCTCGACTTGGGAGTAACCATTACCCCAAAAGCGGAGTAGCGGTTGCTCTTTTGCTATAGCGTAACGGTTCTCCTACTCGCAGTGCAACGTTTGCTCCAAACTTTTTTCCGTGTAAAACAAAAATATTTCGAAACCAGAAAATACCTAGTTATATATACCTAATTTTTATTTGCTTTTGCATTAGCGAAAATGAAACACCTTAAAAACTGTTTTCAAATTTAACTTACGTAAATAGACTAACAAATAAATAATAACTTTTTCATTAATTAAGTTTCGAAAAATGTGGTATTGTAAAAAGTTGAAAATTAATTAGAAATTTTTTAATTTCATCTATGTTTGTAGACAGTTCAATAAATGTGTCATTGTGTCCTGTCATTATGTCCGTTTTTTGTCTTCTTTTCATTTGACTTTCTCCTGGTCCTCTCCATCCATTGTACTTTTATCCATCCAACCAAATGGCTTCATACATTTGATCACATGCCTACAAGACGGTGTAAAAAAATGATTATCAACGTAAATGCATTCTAAATTGTATAATTAATGAACTATTGGTTAATAAATTTAAGTTTCTTGTTGAAAATTAATTTAAAAAATAGAAATTTGTGGAATATCATTCTGAATTATTTTTTTATGTATATATTTACCTGACATAGAATCTCACATATATCAATAAACCACTGGTTTCATAAGAAATTATTTATTCGACAATTTTTGAAGTTGAGTATAAAATTTTTAATGATTTGTGATCATTTCTTATTTGATCACTAATATTTCAATTTTTTTAAACAATTTTCGTTTCCGCTTCTCTTGTCAAAAAGTCGTCGTCTTCGTCAAATGTTTTTCACATATATTTTAATCCATTTTTTTTCAACTTCATCATTTCAGTAATTTATAAAATATTAATTTACATAATTCATTACTGGACTCACTGTTCATCAGGTCACATACAATTTTTTCGTTAATTGCCGTAGCAAAAAAAAATAAAAGGAGGTATTATCTACCCGGAAAGAAAAATTTGACTAATTTAGTAAAAAACCATGTTATAAGATAAACGTATCAGTCATCGACAGTATTCCACTGACCCTTATAACATTCAAAAAGAAAACTACCAAGTATATTTATATATACATTGATTTTATTAATTTAAAATTTATAATTTTAAGGTCAAATCGTATGACTCAATTTCACAAAAGATATTTTGCAATAACGATCACTAGTACTAATCTACCTATGACTGGTACATTTACCTTACCAATTTTATCTAGAGTCATCTACAACTTTAGTAAGCCGTCTATACCTTTTTGGTATAAACGACTTGCAAAAGCAGTAAAGACTGTCCAAATTGGTATAAACTTTGTATCTAATATTGATACGGAAGGTTACTAAATTAGTAAATTAGTAAATTACTGAATTACTAAAACTTTCTGTACCAAAATTGTCAAATTTTTTCTTTATACGTAAGCATTGTACAATTTTCACCAAACCCTTAAAAGGGCATAGTACTTTTTGTATACGATGAAGTAGTCCATTTTCATTTGTCATTTTCCCGGTAACGGAAAGGCGTAAAGCAATAAACCTTTTTTTATAATGTAGATACACTGAGAGAACAGTTTTTTTAAATCAAATATATATTTATTTGTATATGAACCTGATAAATTTGTATTTAATTTGAATGACCAAATTTATTGAATTTAAATAAATTTTTTTTTTTCGTACAATAAAACATTAAGTTGTGACAAATAAAAAATCATTTATGTTTATAGTATATGTTATTTCATTTGAATATAGTTTTCATAGGTTCATATACAAATTTTAATTTATTTAATTTAAATAATTTTGTTCTCTGAGTGTAATTTATTGCAGAATACATTAGCATTTTTTTCCTCCCCCTCTTACAAAAGCCCCCCCCCCCCTAACCCGTAGACCAAATTTACAGTGCTAAGATCCACGGTTCCAGGGATATCTCGGAACTGGGTTATCTGTAACAAAAATCATTTCGGATCATTATAGTTGAATAAATTTCCCATTGTTTGACCCATTCTTTTTTTAAAATCTTGATTCGTTGTATTTTTTTTTGCGTCGAAGAAGTCAAGAAAAAAGGCAAAAAAATTACCTTTTTTTTTGCAAGCCTACCATTTGACAAAAAATCATAATTTTAAAAAAAGAATAGGGCAAACGATGAGATATTTATTCAAATTTAATAATCCGAAACGATTTTTGTTTCAGATAACCCAGACCCGAGATATCCCTAGAACCGTGGACCTCGGCACTTTAAATTTAGTCTACGGGATATGGAGGTGGAAGGATGTGCTTTTGGGGGAGGGGGAGAGAACAAATGCTAACGTACTCTGCAATAAATTATATACATTATAAAAAAATGGTCAATGTTTCACGCCTTCCCGTTACCGAGAAAAAAAAATGAAAATGGACCACTTTTTCATTGAAAAAAGTACTATGCCCCCTTAGGAAACCTTATAGGGCCTTGCAAATGCCTGGATCCTGCCTTTACTCACAAAAAGGATGCATTGAATGAAGAAAAATTTTCTTGGTTCAAGACAAAATGTATCTTGATATTTTGCCAAGAATAAATTTTCTTGAACCAGGAAAAGTTTTTTGATCAAAGTAACGAAGTGATTATTAAGCCGAAAAGAAATGTCTTGACATTATAAAATTAGGTTTTAATCGAAGAAAACAATCGCAAAACTTAGTGATTCTTGAACGAAGTTAAATATTTTTGTGAGTGTTGTTGTATTTTCACGAGCATTGAGCAAAAATTTTAACATCACCGAAACACAGAACTCTAATGAAATGAAAAATGAAAGCATTGAAAAACTGAACAATTTGTTTTATAAACTTTATTTAAATTGCTAAATGCAAGCCAATTACTTTCCATCAACTCAATTATTCAAGCGTCATTATTTTAATGAAGCGTTTAAAAGCAAAAATGTTTAAGGCATTAATTAATTATGCAATGTTTCTGTTTTACATTAATTGGAGCTAGGTCTCGAAAGTATATCGACAAGTGCGCAATTAAAGTTGTTCACAAAGTGGATCGTTCAGTCTGCCAAGTTACCATTTCAAACTATCTTAAACACATCGAAATTTGTTTCGTAACAATTAGAGTATTTTTAGTTGAAATAAGTAAAATATTCAATTCGTTCATCCGACGAAGCTCAAAATGCTAAAGCAGCACAAAGTCTCGTCAACTGACGTTAAAAAGAAAAGCATTTTTGATACAGATTATAAACGGCTAAAACTTATTCTCATGTTCATCGGATGTTGGCCGTACCAAAAAACTTATATCACTCGATTGCAGCACTTTATTTATACGTGTATGTTGACTACAGCGACAACAGGTCAGGTAATTGGAGAAATGAATAAAGAATATTCAAATTTTAAAAAAAAGAAAGAGAATAATATTGTTTAGTTTAATAAAAAAATAATATTCTGTTTGCAATAACTACATTAATTTTTTTAATGTTAGAGAATACACTGTAAAAAATCGTGCATTCCGAGAGACTGAATTTCAGCATCAGCTTACTGAAATTCAGTCAGAATCAATCTTACTTTGATTTTCGTACTTAAAATAAGTATCATGAAACTGAATATAAGAAGGTAAAATGCTCTTAGAAGAAGTATCAGAACCTTTCTACGACTGAATAATTAAGTTGGTAATTTTAAGTTTAAAAAGACTACTGATTCTAAGATTAAAAACTGCTATTAAGAATTTTGCTTGTAAGAGTAATGGAAACTGTAAGATTAAAAATTTTGTTTAGTCCGTAAAATTAAGATACTTAACAGGACTGATACATTAGTAACAAGTTATATAATTTTTTTGGTTATTCGACAAGTATTATATCAGCAATCTAATTCAATTTTCTATTAATTAACGTGAAAAATATATATCTAAATATTGGTAGGTATTATATTATTATTATTATATTATTATTATTCTATTAAATATAATTATACATATGTATAATATTTTAATTACTAGTCCATTATTTATGGAATATTTTATATTTTTAATTATAATTAAATTAAAATCATTAAATTAACAAATAAACTAAAGAAATAAACATTATTTCAATATTTTATAAAATAAATGTATAGTGCATACAAATTATCCATATTTATTATTAGCAGTAGAATATAAAAAACTAATGTTGTGGTAACTGCACATGAAACATTTGTTTTCATCCATTTTTTAAATAAAAATTATTCCTACGTGTGTATTTATTTATAGTCACAGTTTCATTTTTTCACAAATTAGAATTCGTTCAGTAATGTTGTGTTCAGTACACTTTTCTTAATTTAAGTAAGACAAATATCTTAAATTAAGTAAGTATATAGAAATTCAGTTAATTTCGTTCAGTCACCTCAGAAATCTTAAAATCTGGGACAAAATGAACTGAATTTCAGTAGGTATTTTTTACAGTGAATAATATTATATTCATAGTGACTGCATTCATTTTTATTTATTTATACTTTTTTTATTATTTGTTGTCCTTTGTTATTATTTATTTTTTTTTATATCACACAATTTTACGTTTGATGAAGTTCTAAGGATGATGAAATTTATTTGAGGGTAAAAGAAGCTAATTCGAACACCTCAAATTTTAGTTTAGCTACAAGCAAGTAATTAGTTTTATATTTAAGAAAATAAAAAAGAACACTAACTGTCAGTGGTCACAAATAACCAATGAAAATTAGGATAAAATTACATATTTGTTGGAGAATGCAAGACAATTTCAGGTATTTTAACAAAGTCTAATGTAGGTTTTCAAAATATTTAAAGAATTTCAAATTTCGCAATACTATATTTATCCTTTATATTCCTCCGGGACGAAAATATGAAATAATATACATTTTATAAATGTTATATATTTATTTTATAGATGTATACACTCAGAGAAATAATTTAGTAATTTTAAATAAGTCAATTAATTGAAAAAAAATATTTAAAAGTACCTATAATTTATTCGTATCAAAAGCAAATTTATTTATTTCAAATATATTAGTTTTATTTGAAATGTTTACATTTTTTTATTCAAAACAGAATATTTTAATTTATTTGAGTCGAAAAAAGTAAATTATTATTTTAAATAAATAAATCCTTGACTTTGATAAATTAGTTATTCAGTTCAAATAATTAAAAATTTTAATAAATTATTATTAGTGAAAACTTAATTAAAATAACAAGTCATAATGAAAAGAATATAAAAACATTTCCTAATTTTAATTTTCAAGCGAATGTTTTCATTATTAGCAAAAAACTCTATACTGATAATGAAATTCTTTTAAGTACTTTGAAAGGTCAGTACTCAAGTATGGCTTTGGTACCGTGGTAACGTGCTCGATCTTGTAATTTTGTGATTCGTGGTTTTGATTCCCAACGACGATAAATTTTTCAAATATATAAGTCAGTTCAGTTCTGCCTGTCGAATTAAAAGGACGTGTTTTTGTTTTGCTCCGCGAAACTACTTTAATTCGGCACATCTAATATTTTCCGTCGTTCGCAGACTTGAATACCTTTGTATTCTGTTTTGTATCTGTATTTCTCAAGAGTTAAATTTATTCCCCTGATTCGTCATGTTGAGTACATGTGCAGCCTGTAATACAGATATACTTCCAAATAAAAAACTAAACGATCCTGATTACGTAATTTGCGACGATTGCGGAGCTAAGTTCCATCAAAATACCGAGTGCTCTTCTTTAACATCCTCGGAGATACGTATCTATGCTCTAAAAAATGGGAAGAGGAAAATGAAGTTCTCTTGTGACAACTGTGCTTCGAAAAATAATGATGATATTCGTTCCATACTTGTCGATCTTAGATTGAAAATCGACAATCTTGAAAAATCAAATAGCGATCTCGTGTCTCAGTTGAGGGAACTTAAAGATGCTGGAAATTCATCTTGCCCAGCCTCCTCTAATTCACTTGAATTTGAAGATTCGTATGCCGAGTTTCTGGATCGTACTCAGCGCACTAAAAACATACTTATATTTGGCCTTGATGAAAAGCTGAGTTCCACATCACAACAACGCCATGCCGAGGATAATTGATGTAAACAATGTCGTTATGTCAATCTCCAGAATCGGCGATTCCTCAGATTGATGCTCCGACTGGCCAACGTCCCTACCGCCCGGTAAAAGTTGTATTTCAGAACTCAGATACAGCACTTCTTGTTCTTAAAAACAAGTACAAATATAAAGGCCCTGCTCGCTTAGCTCCTGACCGCACGATGAGACAGCGCAAGCATTTATCTTCCTTGACCAAGATTATTTATCAATTAATTAATAATTAAGCATTACTGGCCGAAGATTAAAGTACAAAAATGGTGTTCCGGTGATTGTCGAGGACCGCCGACGATATCGTGGTGGACAAGCTTCTCAACAAACCTTGACCCAGGGAAACCATTAGTCAGGCTATCGGCCCCCAGAATAACCGCTTATTACAAAAACGTCAGAGGTCTTCGTACTGAAACCTGGCTGCATGACTCAATCTTTGATGGCGAGCTAAATCTTCCTAATTTTAACATCTTCAGAATGGACCGATCTTCTTCTACCAGTCAACATCAGAGAGGTGGGGGCGTTCTTGTCGCAGTAAATCGTAAATATTGTAGCATGATCATCGACTCTGTAAACCCTTTATCTGAACAATTGTTTGTACTTGTAAAAGGCCATTTTCTTGCTCTTATTATTGGTGCTATTTATATTCCTCCGAATTCTCATATTGATGCCTATACGACATTTTGCGATACTGCTACTTTTATCTTTGAGTCTTACCCAACTTCGAAAATATTATTATGCGGCGATTTTAATCTACCCAGAATTATATGGCGAAATAGAGACTTAGAATCTTTTTGTGAATATTTTGACGCTACTGAACAAATTATATTAAAAAGTTCTTGTCTTCTTAATACAGTTAATTATTTAAATCTTGTTCAAGCTAATTCAGTTTTCAACGGCACCGGTGGAATTCTTGATTTGTTATTTATAAATGATCAATATGCTACGGTCTCGAGTGCTCAGTTTTCTATTGTACCCTGCGATGTTTATCACCTCGCACTTGAATTTGTATTTACTGTATCTGATATCTTTTTAGAGGTTCAATACGAAAATATATTATTTGATTACGATCATGCAGACTTTGATACAATAAATGATAGACTGATTTCATTTGACTGGCTATCATATTTTCTAAATAACTCACTCGAGTTATTTATTCTATTATTAATGATCTTGTCCCCAAACGAGTTATCAGGTCGTCCTCTTATCCTCCTTGGTATTCGCGTGTATTAAAAAAACTCTTATCTCAAAAAAAAAAATGCTACATGACACTTATAAAATTACTCTTAGCAATACAGACTATCTTGAATTTTCGAAAATTCGTAAATTGTGTAAAAAGGAAGCTGTGATTGATTACAAAAATTTTTTACAACACACTGAAACAACCTTGAAAAAGAGCATAAAGGTTTTCTGGAAATTCACGAATGGCAAAAGAGGAACTACTGGTATACCGAGTATGATGAATTTTGATGACACTTTAGCTACGGGACAAGACATTGTCAATCTCTTCACATTATATTTTAAATCCGTTTACGTTTCTCATGATAATGATTTAATTCTAGACGATGTATTGGTCGATAATTATGCGACTCCCTTACGATCGATTACCATCTCGCAATGGGACGTGTATGATGCTATAAAGAAGCTCAATAAGAATGATGGTTCAGGACCTGACGGTATCCCGCCATCATTCTTGAAACATTGTAATCCCAACATAACTCCTGTGACGGTGCGTACACCTGTCAAAACACACTGGAGAACCTAACCTCCAATCCGTTCCCAACCTAACCCGAACAACAATAGTAATTGGCATGTACAATAGAGCGCGGGCAACAGCACGGCACCCGCAATGAAAATGTATACGCGGAAATATAAGAATCGCGCCAAAAATACTCCCGAGCATGCTTGTGCTTTCCACGGCACTTATACCCGTTCAACCTATCCCGATATTCACGAGACTTGCGTGAATACATATCGAGACTTTCGGTTCCTGTTGCGATCGGGACTTTCGGTCGTAACCACCTGCCGACATCTAAGTGTCGTGGAAAGAACAAGTTCCGTGGATTACTCGGCCTCAGTATTCAATCCCTAAAACTCCGAGACTTTCGGAATCTCTCCGGTTATTGGGGCTTTCAATAACCAATAGACAGGGGACTTTCCTGTGTGCCCGATCCTGACCTGTTTGGTACTGAGTACGAGTAATCAACCGTATAACCGTTGCAAGCGCGAGCGTACCAGTAATAGTCTCTCACCGTCATAATATTAGACCGAGTAAGATAGCACGATTTTTATAATTTATTTTGTTACTTCTTTGCAGGTGCTATCTCACAGTCCGGCTACCATTGTTGTCATCCGTTTCTTTTATTTTGTATATTATTATTCTTATATCTTTGTATTCTTTTATATGGTATATTTTTATTTTTATTATAATATATTTTCTTTTTCTTTCATTGTACTTGTATTGTTTTTTTTTTTTTTTCTTTCCTAAAACCGAACCCTGGCACGGCGAGCAAGTCGGGTCAGGCGCGGAAACTTAAAATCGTCGCACTCCTATACTTCATTTTTTGTTTTTGAAATCTTTATGTGAAGGTAGATTTCCACCAGTTTGGAAATCCAGTTTTGTCACTCCTATATTTAAATCTGGAAACCGATCTGAGGTTGCTAATTATCGACCTATATCAATTTTGAGTGCAATTCCGAAACTCTTTGAATCAATTGTCACCGGGAAGTTGACTACTGTTTTGAATGATACGATAATTGATCAACAACACGGCTTTAGATGTAAGAGATCCATCACAACTAATCTGCTAGGTTTTCAACACTATGTTCTTAACGCATTTAATGATAATTGCCAAGTTGATACTATTTACACTGATTTCGCGAAGGCATTCGACACTGTTGATCATAACCTGTTGTTGAAGAAAATGTATAACTTTGGTATTCATGGTCCTTTGTTAACTTGGTTGAGTGAATACTTGACTGGTAGAACCCAATGCATTAGATATCGCTCATATAGGTCAAACTTTTATGATGTGCCTTGTGGTGTTCCTCAAGGATCCCATTTAGGCCCTTTACTATTTCTTATATTTATCAACGACATCATTATGTATATATCTTCTTGTGAATTTTTGTTATTCGCGGATGATCTCAAATTGTTTATGAGAATAACTTCTACGGATGATTGCGAGAAATTGCAACATGATATCAATAGCCTAGCTACTTGGTGTGTAGAAAATCGTTTGAGACTGAGTATTGCAAAATGTAAAACTATGACATACTCTGGAAAGAAGTCTATATTCCGTTACCCTTATAGCATTGATGGACTAAATTTGCAATCAGTTTTAAAAATTAAAGATCTTGGAGTATTTTTCGATGCCAAAATGAAATTTGATGTCCACATTGATTATATTGCAAACAAATCCTTGCAAATGTTGAGTTTTTTGCGGCGGAATTTTGATGACTTTTCAAATCCTGTTTCATTTAAAATATTATATTTTGCACTCATTAGATCTAATTTACTTTATACTTCTCAAGTATGCTCACCGCATTATAATACGCACATTTGCAAGCTTGAATCGATTCAACGTAAATTTTTAACTTTTGCGGCTTGGAGATTGGGTATTACTTCTCCCAGAGTGAGTCATGATTACTCTCAAATTGCTAATCTATTGGATATTAAACCTCTTATGTCCTATCACCGCCTACAAGATATTCTCTTTTTGTATGATTTATGGAAAAACAACATAGACTGTCCTTATTTGCTATCCCAATTACTTCTGAGACCTCCGGCGAGATCTCTTCAACCAAACGTGACTTTGATTCATATTCCATTTGCTAGTTCGAATTTCGGGTTCTACTCTCCACTATTGAGAATGTCGCGACTGGCTAATTCTGTATTTATGGCCGATTTTTCGATTCAAAGAGCTACTTTGATTAAGATTGCCGGCGACACGTGTCCGTTTAGCTATTAATTAGTTCATTATTTATCTTGAACTTAGTCATAGAACTGAACTGATCCATTTTATTTTATGTATCTATTTTTATTATTTTGTAAATTGGGCAATTGCCTGTTTTTTATGATAAATAAATAAATAAATACATAAATAAATAAATAAATTGACAAGAATGAGAATACAAAAAAAAAGTTAAATAAAGCAAATTAATTTATGAAAATTCGAACTTAAGAAATAGCAACAAGTTAAAAAATAAATTAGTTTAATTTTTACTAAACATACATCGGTTTTGATGTATATTAAATAAAATGATTATTCCATGAACAACGATTTATATTTAAAATAAATATTTTATTTATTAGAAGATAATATAAAATATAATAAATTTAAATAAACAAAGTTAAGTAAATTTTTGTATGTAAATCAAGTCGTTAGTTCAGTGGAAGAAGGTGCCATCTCAACGTTTGATTAAAAAAGGTGCCACCTCGGTCTACGTTAGTATCTACATGGCACCTTTTTCAATCAAACGTCGAGGTGGCACCTTCTTCTACTTAACTGACGAAATAATTTTTCATTAGGATTGTATTTAAATGATTAAATTTATTAGTTTTAAATATATTTTTTTTTTAAAGTTATATTATTTTTTTCTGAGTGTATACATCATATTCTTTATTTTACATTTATTTACTTTTACTATATACATTTAATATTGTAACACGGTGCGGTCGGCCGCGAAGCGGTCGCGCGACCGGCAGACACCGCGCACTAGCGGGTATCCGGGAAGGTTGCGCCTAACTCGGGAAAGTGCTGAAAATAAACGTGAATTTTAAGGACGCCAGGCTGTTTTATCGAAAACGGCCAAAAAGTACTCGACGTGAAAAGAAAAAAAAGAAAAATTATTTCTGAAAACAAAATAAAACAACGGAAATTAAACTTACTGAGACATCGGGCCTCAGGGCACGCGGGTAGGTCGAGGTCGGGCTCAAGAAATAACAGTACAGAACAATTATCAGGTAAAATTGAACTTTAATCAACTTAATTCTAAACGTGAATAATGTACAGGTAGCGGCACGCCGGTGCGGCCGGAAATAGGTTTAAACTAAATTAATATTATGCTGTAAGCACGGCAGAAGTCAATTAGAAAGAACGAAAAAGAAACTATTGTAATACGGGAAGGAGATAGCGAGAGACAGAGAGAGGGAAAGCTAAGCGGGGTTGCGCGAGCGGGAGCGAGAGAGCAAGCGCGGAGACACGTCCAGGTGAACCGGTCGGCCGGCCGCGAGACGGCCGGCGAGGTAGCGTATTTAAACCATACTTATCGGGGCTCGGACCGCTGGGGCCCGCGCAGGGTCGCTTTGCCCACACCGTCAGGTCGTCCGCATCCGAGCGTCCTCGTTTGGGCCTAGCCACGCATCACGTGGCTCGTCGTGGTTCGATCGTCGTCGTCGGGGCGGCAGTCGTGGTGCACTCTCGATCTTTTCGTGCGGCGTGTTCGACTGCTCGATGATCAGTGTCGGGGCGCTGGCCGCGAGTTACGTCGTTGGGGGGTCCGCGATCGCGGGACCGCGGGGCGCCGTCAGGTGGCGACGCGCCACGGATTTTCGATTGCATAATCGATTTCCCGGCGGGCGCGATTTAAATCGCGCGGTGCCTGGGTCACGGAACATAGTGAGGAAAACCGTTCC
>JABFOV010005663.1:0-11721 GCA_022817685.1 Aradophagus sp. ZL-2020
AACGAGTCGTTGACGCATTTCAATATATTGGGTAATGTGTCATTACCTTTGGGCCGTATTAAATTACAATTAGAGATTTTATTACATTTATTTTATTGTTAATTGTTAATTTTTGACCACACAGTGTTGGTTCGGGACACTGTGCTTTTGCATTATATAGTGGCGCGTTGTCACTTAAAACTTTAAGGTTGTGGTTTTTTAAGGCGTTTCTCTAAACCAATTTTAAATAGGAAGTGACTATTCGCACTAGACCCGTGCACCCGTTCACCCGTGCCACACGTCCACCCGTTCACCCGCGCAACACGTTCACCCGTGTCACACGTTCACCCGTGCTACACGTTTACCCGTGCAACACGTTCACCCGTGTCACACGTCTAGCCGTGCCACACGTTCGCCCGTTCACCCGTGCCACACGTGCAACACGTGCAACACGTTTACCCAGTCCACACGTTTATCCGTTCACTTATGTCACTCGTTCACCTGTTTATTCGTGTTCTTTCCAATGTTACCAAAGCACTGACTTGTTGGGTTTACATGAAACAAAATGATTGACATGATTAAAGCAGGACAAGGTGGAATTACATTTAGATTTTTTTTTCATCTCATAAAATTTAATTTTATTTTCAGAAGAACAACAGATATAATCTAAATATTATCTAACTTATCATATAATATACTATTCTTTTATATAATATATATTTTAAAATATAAAGCAGCAATTATTTCTTTTTTTTTCGTGGAATCTTCTTCACCGTCGTTTTCAAATACTCTTTTGGTTTATCTGTGATTTTTATTTCTTCTGGCATTATTACCGACGAATCATGATTGATGTCGTCAATAGTTAAACGTGATTCTGGTTTTTTTTTTAATCCAATAACATTTAATGATGGTCCTTTCGGTCGTCCTCGCGTAGTTCTTGTTGTATGAATCAATATTTCATTGAGCTTAGATTTAACATCTTCTTTTTTAAATGTTTCTGTAAGAATTTGAAAATTGATAAATATTGACTTGAAGAAGGCACGTGATGAGTGCCGAAACGTTGTCAGTTTGTTAAAATTGAAATAAAATAAATATACAAACTGAATAATAAGTCTGTTATTTGGTTGTAAATTGACAATCATATATGTAATAACACAGACTTTAAACTTAAATTATTTATTTAATTATAATTAATTGATATAAATACTAAATATAAATTAATAATTATTTAGTTCAGTAATATTATTTTTATAAGTGTAATTAAAAAAATAATTAAAGGGAAAATTGAGGCGAAAATTTATCAAATGTAACTATTCCAATAGTGGACAAAGTGACCACTTTTATTGTATATTTGGCGCTAAAGTTATCAAATATTGTTTTTTATTATAATGATATCAGTACATTTACCTTTTTCAAAAGTTTGTAAGATGATTTCCAGTGATTCAAATTTAAATAAAAATTCATCTTCCGTTGAAGTTAATAAATTTTCAGTCAATTTCTTAAACAAGGTTTGTAATTTCATTGTTTTTGCATTTATCTGTTCCAACGATTCATTCTAGCAATAAGAATAAAAAAGTTAAGTTAAGTTTCAATAGCAGGAGTTAAATTAAATTTCAATTCAATTCAATTAAGTTCAATTGAAAATAAATAATTATTAACGTAATTTAGAACAATACTTACAAAATAAGTTAATGTAATTGGAAGCTAATCTAAAAATTAAATGTACCTGTTTTTCTTTCTTTTCTGTACAATTTGTACAGGAAATCTTCTGTTCAATCAGCAAAGCATTATTCTGCAATTCAATTAATATTTCTTATAATCAACTTATTATAATTGTGTTAAAGGAGTTAAACAAAAATATATCAAAAGCATTAAAAAGAATTTCACTGTCTAAAATCATACGAAAATCACGAAAATTACTAGCCACGGTAATTGCCATGGATTAACAAAAACTGTGGCAACTAGGGCACAAACAATATCCATGACTTTGACAGCTTTCTTATTTTTGTGAAGCCTTGTAGTTATTAAAAACGAGTTGCAATACCTTTTCTTGTTCCTTTTCTGAGACTCTCACAGGAGTAACTTCTTCTTCGGTAAACGAGGCAGCAATATTCTATAATTAAATTAATATTCAAATCATTGTAATACTTTGGTGATTAACATTTTTTGTCTTCGGTTGCAAACAATATTTTGTCTTGGAAAAAGGTACATTTGCGTTTGCTGAATTGTCTGCCGTTTTTCAATAAGTAATATTGTTGGTCCATTCACTAAGAAGTTGTTGGTAACCGAAGAAGCTAAATATTTCTTATTGAAAAAGGATGCACTTATCTGAACTCAATTATTTATAAGAAATGTTTTTAATAACTTAATACGGCAGCTAATTACAGTGATATCCACAGAGTGACAAGGACGATGGGAAATGCAATACCTGATTTTGTATAGAGTCAAATTTGTCAAAATTGTGTAGATCAATTTGTGAAGCAGTGTTATCTCTGTCCGTTCTCTGTCCGTCGCCCAAAGCAGTTTCATTCTGTAATAAAATTGATAGCTCTTATAATTAATTATTCAAGGTTAAGGGGATTTTTCGCACCTTTGTTACACAAATAGAGATTTCTTGAATAATATCAATTTCGAGAATATCACAAATTAAGCATAATCCAGCTATTTTCTTATTTTATGAGAATGTTTTTTACTGCGCAAATATCAAATATTTATTCTTGAAACGTTGAAACGTTGAAAAGCTTGAAATGTTGAAATTTTTTCTTAGTGTAGTAATTTAAAATTGAAGGCAATACCTGTTCTTGTTCCTTTTGTCTGAAACTAGTAGAGGCAATCTCTTCTAGAGCGTTTTCTTCATCCGAAAAAGCAGTGATGTCCTGTAATTAAAATACCCCAACGGCACCATGATAGAAATTACATCTCCTTACGTATATTCTATGTTTCTCAAATATAGACGTGTCCGGGCGGTTATGTAGAAATTGGCTATATTACACTGTAAAAACAGTATTTCGTAAGTGTTTTAAATCAAAACACTTAAACGGAAAAAAGTGTTTTGAGTTGCAATGTGCGTTTCAAAATAAAACGTTTATTTAATTTTTAAACAGTTCTTCGTGTTTTCATGTTTTATTTTAAAACACTTTTTTTTACAGTGTATACATAAAATAACTATTTTACGTATTTTATAGCTGATTTCTACGTAACCGCCTTGACATGTTCATGTTTGAGAAACATAGAATATACATAAGGAGATGTTATTTCTACCATGGTGCTTATTAATTAATAACTTTAATTATTTAACTATTATTTAATTTAACTATTATTTAATTGTTCTAAACGAAATTTGCAGTTAATTTATCAATTTATTGAAACTAGTAGCTGGTAGTGCAATAATTTTTGTTTATATTTTAACATGTAATAAAACAATAATACTTAATATTTTTCAAAATAAAATATATTAAGTAAAAAATTATTTTTTAGACAAACAATGTACTCGCCTTGATATTTTTCTTACTTCCAATGCATTTGTGATTATCGTGAATATCGTTTATGAGTAAATAAATCAAAGGAAAAGAAAATAATATAGGGTAAAACACCAATGAATGATCGGTTAAGATCAAGTACCAGTAAATGACCACTCGTTTAAAATGTATTTCCTATCTTTGTCACTCTAATGATATGGTCATTCACTAGTACGCGGTCATATACTGGTGCATCTACCCTATAATGGTGCAAAATTTCTTTTTCTTAGGATGAATTATCATTTACCTATTTGTAGCACATTTTTTTGGTTTTACATAATGTTCACACACATAAATCAATTCTTTATAAATTAAATCAGCTTTATATCCACGCATGATATCTGATTCTTTCAAATATCTGGAACTTTTTATCTTTAAAGTCACATTATTTTTTTTTTCATACTCTCTGATCGCTTTTCGTATTTCATCGCGATTTAGAACAATATCGTGCAACTGCATTTTGTTGTTCCTGAAAAAATTAAAAATAACAAATTTTTTAATATCTTTTTGTATATTGAATCCAATTGAACATATTCAATATAATGTACAACTTTTGTATTTACTGTTTCACATTATTCATATTCAATAAGCAAAACAAATCGAAACGTTTATTTGCATTTAATTCCAACAAAGATAGACAAAGATACTTTTATAATCTATAGTTTTATCTATTAAAAGAAATATTGTAATGTATAAGTTATTACTCTTTAGAAAAGACAAACCTTTTATTGATAAATGTAATAATATTAAATATTTCTTATTATCAGAATATAGATAACGAACAAAATATATAATATAATACTACTTACTTTAAAAACAAAAATAATGAGTAAAAGAAATTGTTCGCAGCAATATTTCACCAGCACCAGCTTCTTATAACAGATGAACTGTAAGTGATTTGAAAATAAAAGTCAAACATCCAACAGTCAACGGTCGAAAGACTGATGATTTTATCGCGCCATAAGATAGAAAGCAACAACACTACCTAAGATATACATAAGATGTTGTTGTTTTTATTGGCTCGTGCTCAAGAGTCCAACGAAACTTAAGCGAACGCCAGAAACCAGAGTACATAAGAAACGTCTAGAATTTCAAGTTATTGGTGACTAGCGTACAAGGCATATATTTTTGTTAACGCCTTATAACCATACAAGAAAACAACAAAGTGCAACGCAGTCAAAATTGAGAAACATAATATAATTTTAAGGTAAATTTAATACATATATATATATTCAATATATATATATATATATATATATATATATATATACCCGAAAGTATAAAAATGAAAATAAAATTGAACAAAAACATTATTTTTTAGATGGTTGCAAGACTGAAAGTTGGCCAAATATTTAAATCTTTTAATGACTGGATAGTATGCCTGAAAGAATATCAAAAAGAGGAGAAGTAAATATTTAACATAGCCCAGAGCAATAAATTACAAAATTCAAAAGATATAAATGCTTCTGAAATTGTGTACAGTAACCTACTATATCGATGTAAATTTGGGTTCAAACGGAAATCTACTTCTACAGGCTGCCGATACGTCAGGTAAAAACTGCGAATGAAATTTCTGTTAATATATTGTCCCATAAGTTTAATTTTGTTATGTAATCATTTTGAAATTAATCTTGGTAAAATCAAATATATTTGTTCTGTTTCAATATTAAAATTAAACTTATTGTTTATATAATTTACTGGATATTTTATCTAATATCTTTGTATCATGAAAAATGTGTTAAATTTTATATTAACAAAAAAACTATAATAGTCTTGAAATTAAACCAAAAAAAGCTCTCTATTTAACATATCTTTTTCTGCCTGTACGTATAAAAACATAAATAAGATAAATACTGATTGCAAGATAATTCCAGCATTTAATTTTTTTTCAACGTAACTTTTTCGTACCAAATTTAGGGCTGTTTCTAAATACAGAGATGCCAATTTGAGGGGATTGCAGGGTATTAAAATCTTTGCAAATACAATATTATCGTGATATTAACATTAATTTTATTTCAGAACTTATAAGGCTGACTGTTTATCGTTTATCAAAATTAAAGCAAGGAAAAGCGAACGTAATGAGATGGTACTGCAAATCGTCGACTTACATTTAGAGCACTGCAATCATCCTTTTTCACAGGTTTTACTCATTTATATAAAATTTTTTTTCTTTTTTTTTTATCCTTTTTTTTATCCTTTAACGACATTGTATGTTTTTTCATTTTTCGGTGTTGTTAACGATCCGCTTAAATGTCGAATGTTCTGAATGAGACACTTGTTTTTGCAGCGTTCGTTTTTTTTTTATGAAATTAAATTTATTATACTATATTTTACAAAATATTTTGCAATTATTCTTGTATGTTTTAGACATTATTTCACATGCTACCAGAAAATAGAAGACCAAATGAAACTGTAAAGAAAGAAATTGAAGAAGCGCTATCTGTAGGATCAAATAAAAAACTTCTTCAAAGTAAACTGCAGAAAAAAGGTGTATATATGACCTTAAAAGATTTACATAACGTTCAAACAAAAAAGAAAAAGCAAGAAAAGTCTAACGATTTGCCTGAAGTAGTCAAGTTACTAATGGAAAAATATGGTAACTACATTTATTTATTTTTAATATTATATACTAAAAATTAATAAATTAATTATATTGCATAAAATTTATTTATAATTATTATATAACCATATTAGTAGATTACTGATAAAAATTTATTGTAAATTTTTATAATGAATTATAAAATTCGTGTATAACATAATATAATATATAAATTGACCAAAATACATTATTAAATGTACTGACTTTTTATGTTATTCAGGTGCACGCGTTAGCATCTTACACGACGAAAATAATATTTTTAAAGGTCTGTACTTCGCTACTGATGACATGATAAATGCTGCAAACAATTATTCAGACATTGTTCATTTAGACGGAACATATAAATTGATGAAAAATAATTTAACAGTCATGATATTTTTGGTATGCGACTCAATTAATCGAAGTGAAGTAGCAGGAGTGGCTTTAATATCCTCAGAAGAAGAAGATGTCTTTAGATGGATACTAGAAACGTTTAAGACTACAAATGAGAATCTATTATCTAAGTTAAAATGTTTTTTAACGGATAAAGATTTGTTGCAACGACACTTATTAAATGAAATATTTCCGAAAATACCAACCTACATATGTAGATTTCATGTGTTGAAAATATTCAGAAGAATTTTTGATCAAGACAATTTAAATGTACCAAAAACCGAAAGAGTTAAAATTCTAGAAATATTGCAAAAGCTAGTTTATAGTAGTTCTGAAGAAGATTATAATGAAAATTACATGATATTTTCAAATATGGCACCCGAAAATGTAAAAGAATATTATGATAAAAACTGGCATAACATTAAAGAAGATTGGGTAACCTGTTTTATAAACAACGGCAATTTAGGAACCTATACAAATAACCGCTTAGAATCATTAAATCAGAAATTGAAACAAGTGATAACCAAGCACAGTTCATTTATTACATTTGTTGAACGCTTTTTTGATTGGAAAAATTCTACAGATTTTGAAACAGGTATTAGAGTTGCTAATAATTTTTTAAAACAACCAGTGAATCAAAGTTTGAAAGAGACTGAGCAAAAATATAAAAATCTGCTATCAGACAAAGCATTTGAATATGTAAAAATAGAATTACAAGAATCTGAGTTAATTTCAGTGAATGGACTAGAAAGTTGTACAAATTCATATGTCTTTTCAGAAATTAATGAGTATGTAGAAACGAAAGGTTTGAGTTGCACATGTAACTTTTATAAATCATATTTATTACCGTGCAAACATATCTTTGCCTTCAGACGTCGTGCATAAATATCATTATTTGAAGAAAACCTTTGTGGGGATAGGTGGAAGCTTTCGTACATAGTTAAAAATCAAAGATTATTTAAAAATAAGGAAAATGAAGATTTACCCAAAGTAACAATTAGAAAATCAACCAGTCAAAAAACAAGAATACTTAGTGTACCTCACAAACGAAAAATAGTAAAACCTATTACAGATGAGCTTTCAGAATTGGTTAGCTTAGCATGTGGAGAAAATTTCAAACAGAGATGCTCAATTTTACAGGAAATTGCTAAGTCTTGGCGTAAAAATGTTGACATTAGTATAAACAAGAGTGACAAAAACGATGATCTCCTAAATCAAAGTTTAAAAAATTTAACTATTGACGACACCAATCATGATTCGTCGGTAATAATGCCAGAAGAAATAAAAATCACAGGTAAACCAAAAGAGTATTTGAAAACGACGGTGAAGAAGATTCCACGAAAAAAAAAAGAAATAATTGCTGCTTTATATTTTAAAATATATATTATATAAAAGAATAGTATATTATATGATAAGTTAGATAATGTTTAGATTATATCTGTTGTTCTCCTGAAAATAAAATTAAATTTTATGAGATGAAAAAAAATCTAAATGTAATTCCACCTTGTCCTGCTTTAATCATGTCAATCATTTTGTTTCATGTAAACCCAAAAAGTCAGTGCTTTGGTAACATTGGAAAGAACACGAATAAACAGGTGAACGAGTGACATAAGTTAACGGGTAAACGTGTGGCCTGGGTAAACGTGTTGCACGTGTTGCACGTGTGGCACGGGTGAACGGGTAAACGTGTAGCACGGGTGAACGTGTGACACGGGTGAACGTGTGACACGGGTGAACGTGTGACACGGGTGAACGTGTTGCGCGGGTGAACGGGTGAACGTGTGACACGGGTGAACGTGTTGCGCGGGTGAACGGGTGAACGTGTGACACGGGTGAACGTGTTGCGCGGGTGAACGGGTGGACGTGCGACACGGGTGAACGGGTGCACGGGTCTAGTGCGAATAGTCACTTCCTATTTTTATATTGGATATATACATTTTTAAAAATCTCTCTTTCTTTGCTTTACAGGCAGGCAACATTGTCGGGTTTGTTTACATTCAAATACTGAACAACAAACTTAGTTGTACCAACCATCACGCAACGGAACATGGCGACTAGATGTTGAGTCAAGTTAAAACTTGATATTACTTCATTGAATTACATCAAGTATAATAGAATTGACATTACTATTAGAATTAATATTTATTATATTTTTTGTGTGGATTTTTCGTCGTCAGTTTTAAAGAAAATTATTTCATTTTAATATTTAAATTAATTTGTGTTTTCGACTAGGGTCTAGCAGAGTCAAACTACTTGAAACCAAAATCGCTCTTCAAGGATTTCTCAAGACAGTTGCCAAAAGCATAATGAACGCTGTTGCCCAAATAATTGGTAAACAGCGTCTTTGCTATGACAACTCGTAACTCAAAATCATTCGAGTCTTGACAAATTCAAATTGCGATACTGATGGCGCTCATGAATTCTCGCGCTGGGTTTACGTATAGGTGCGTTTTCATGCACGATTTATTGTTGAACGACAGCGAACGACACCGAACGTTCCATTGTCGCTAGGTGTCGTTTGGTGTCGCGCATTGTTCTTCTTTACGCAAATTTTTAAATTGATTGAAACAATTCGAATTAATTGAAAAAAATCGCGTGAAAGAGAACGATACCAAACAACTGCTAGCGACAGTCGAACGTTCGGAGTGATTTGCTGTCGTTCAAAAATTTATCGTGCATGAAAACGCACCTTAACGTTTGGTAATAAATTGTTTAGATTTTATAAACTAATGTCTTTAAAAAATAGTTAACTTATTTAATGTATAACGTATACTTGTATAATATTGTATTAAATATATTAATATTAAATAATAAGTATTTATATTTATTTTGAAAATTTACAGAAAAAATATAGCATTGTTATTGTATAATATATTATAATTAATTAAAAAAATATGTATATCGTACTTTTATTAATTATTCATTTTTCTTGTGTGCAATATTTAGTTGATAATATGAACATGTAATGAATGATAAACATTCTGACGGGGTGACATTTTTACCCTGTCGACGGACTCAACTTATTTATATCTTTGGTGGAGGGGGGGGGGAGCTCAGATTCCTCGTACCCGCGCAGAAAAAATCTTGTGGCTCGACGTGTGGATAGCCCTATGCATACGTTGAGCCACACGTTTTTTTCTGCGCGGGTAGATGGGTAACATCCATCTTCTACACATGCGCGATCTGTGCGAAAGTATGAGTGCGATTGGTATGGACGGAAAAGTGTGTATAAAATTTTGTATGGGGAGTGTTGAGGTATGAAGGAATGAGTGTGGTAATTGGTGTGATTGTGTGCGAGTAGGAAAATCGATGTAGTATATAAGTGGGTGATTCATGAGTATGCAGTTGTCGAAAATAATATTTTTTTTGGTTATAATTACCGGGCTTGTGTGGCCGAAATGAATCCACGAAAATCACAATTGTATGGCTCGAATGAAAAGTTGATAAATTTTGTATTTTGTACTTTTTTTTATTTTACTTTGTATTTCGTTTTATGAAGATCTTGTACTAAAATTTCGGGATTTGATTGTAGATTAACCACTGCCTCGGCGTGCCCGGGAAGTGCAGGCACGGGGGAGCTTCACCGGGGGACAACAACCAGAGAGCAGCCACGGAATATCGGGAACGCCCGAAACATCAGGCGCAGTCTGGCGTGCCGCCGAGAAACGCTTCCTCGCAAGTACTTGCCCGCTTGTAAGCCGCCCGCCAAGCAGTACACCAGCTAACGACGTCGTCAAGGACATCGCCCGTAATCCAGGGTACCCGGAGAGAAGAGCGGGGGGGTTTGTTGTTGTCACAGGCCCCTCCGCGCAGGACCCATCGGAACCCATGGCACCCACGAGCACCCTCAAGGTGAGAGGGCAGGCTGTACCCCGCCGGTTCGTGCGGATTGTTGGCCATGGCTTGGTCCCCATTTCAAGGAGTTTCCGCGCCTGGCCTAATTCCCGGGACAGCGACACCGCGGCGCCAGTCGCTGGAGAAGAAAATCGGCGGCGAGCCTACGGAAAGGAAAAACGAGCGAGGTGGGGAACGCGTGGTACACGCTGGCCCGGAAAAGCTGAAAAATGGAGAGATGGATGATAGCGCCCACTAAGGACAGAGGTTCTGTGCGCCGAGGCCGCGCCCCCACCTGCGAGGACCTGGGGTCCCGTCTCCGTCCCGTCACGCCTAGAGCCCGGCGTAGTCCCGTTGAAAATTGTATGTAACAGCAAGTTTAACTTTACCTTTTTTTATGTCTTTTTTTTCTTGTCCGTTGGCCCAGCCCGTTTCGGGGCCACGTGTAATTTTGAAAGTTGTTCGCGTCGTTGTGGATAGGGTCAAGCTCCGGAGGGATTGTAATCATCCCTCATTCCAGTGGGCGTGGAGTTGAGTAAGTTTCGTGGTAGTTATAGTTGGCCATTAGGGCGTTTGGTTGCCGAGCACGCTGCCCAGTGAGGGTATGTGTTAATCCAAAATTCTGGGGCCGTGCTGTGGAAGCTTTTAGCCGCTGTCGCGGGTTTGATTAAGGGTGGGAAATTTCACGCGGAAAAGAGGGCCATTTAATCAATGTGGGCGATTCGTGGGGCAACACTGGAATACCGTGCCGGTATCATGTTTGAATGTGTGAGTGTAGTTGATGTGTGTGACTGAGAGCGTGACCCGAGTGTATCGGGGTTGGTGAATAATTCTCATTTTGCCGGCCATAGTGGCGTAAGAATTGTATTGTTGTTTCTGGCCCGTAAGGGGCGATATTGTTATCTGAATAAAGAATATTTTAAAAGTGGAATTGTTGGGTGTGGTGATTTTGTTGTTCTGGGACCTATCATTGCAAATTGGAGGATCCTTGCCTGGTTTTTCTGCAGTCAAACCGTTGCGCAGTCGATTATATTTCATGGGAGGGAAAATCGCGAGCTTTATCTGGGCGGGTTCTTGCAGAAAAATTTCGCGGTTCATAGCCGGTGGCGATCCTGACCCTTCTGGTTGTGGTTGAGCCCAATAAAATCGCAAAGAATTAACACCCAATCCCAAGTCCGTGGCGAAGGGGCGTGGAAAGGAATTTCTCGAAAAAGCCGCCACGTTAAAGCATATAACATAACCTTAGGTGAAAAATAGTGAATACATACATATATATATATATATATATATACATACAGGGTGTCCCATTTAACTTGACAACTTGAAATAACTCAAAAAATACGCGATGTACGAAAAATTGAGCCGAGACCAAATCTTAACAGTTTTGAAGGGGGAATCATTCTGTGCTAAAATCAGCCC
>JABFOV010005664.1:0-11720 GCA_022817685.1 Aradophagus sp. ZL-2020
TGTTACTTTATTAATCAATAAATTCATAACCGAAATTATGCGAATTATATAAATATTGCAGGACAATGAGGAGTTAGATTTATGTAAATTTTATGTAAACGGTTTACATAACCTTTGGCTATCAGGGAATGATGACAAAGGTGTATAATTAAATTTCATTTGTTCTTGTTTATCTTTAAAAGTTGTAATTTTCTGTTTTATTCTACACTACTCTGTCATTTGCCATAAACGAGTCAGTGCTTCACAATTTTTTCCCCATATATTAACTTTGGTTTTCTTTAATTTCAATGAAACCAATTTAAACATAATGTTTCAGTTTCACTGAAATGAAGGAAGTCCAAAGTTAATGTACTTAAACGTCTACTTTTATTTTCAATGTTTTCAGTAAGTTAGCAAACAAAAATTAACGAATTGCATAGAATCATATTTTCTTATTCATAATTAATCTTTTTTTCATCCTGTACATATATATTTAATAATTTTTAATAATTTTAAAGCGTTTCAAAGTTTAATGTTTTCGCCTGTCAAAGTCAAAGTGGCCCAAAAGACATGAAAAGCCTCAGAAGTCAATTTAGCACATAAAAAAACTTAGTAATTTTATAAATAAATAATTGAAAATTTGTGCAAGACATTTTTTTATTACGTGTATCCTGCAAGTTGTATAGATGTGTGTCGTTAAATCCTTAGCATACCAGTAAAAATAATGCGACTCGTTGCCGGGTCGTCAACGATTAGAAATGAATTTCTGAGTCGTTTACGAGTCGTCGACTAGTCGATTATTATATTTTTGACTGGGATACTAAATACACCATCATGTACTTATATAAGTGAAACGTTTTTTATTTCTCTCAAACTTCCTTTTAATCACAATCATACTCGTTTTAATTCTTTCACCTTCACTAAAACCAATTTCACCTACTTCTATCCCTAATCACAACCATTGTTCCTCTCATAGGTTTGTCCTAGATTACCTGCAATGTCCCAGCTTTATACAATCCATTTTCGACATGGAGAAACGGTTAGCGTTAACATTAACTTCCACAGTTTTCAATATATATATTAAAATAACCTAAAGACATGGAAATGTAAATATGATAATTTAATCATTTTGCAGCTCGTGTGTGCAATTTTTTGCTTCATGGACCGAAAAACTGTAGTATTATATAAGGCGATTTGGACCTTCCTTAAAGTTAGAATTCCAAACATAAACGTGGACTACATAACTTGTGATTTTGAAACAGCCATAATTATGGCTGCTCGAGAAAGTTTCCCGAATGCAAGAATTATTGGTTCTTTGTACCAATATATAAAGGTAATTACATATACATCAAAAAATTTGTTTTTTATCAAGATATTTTCATTTATTTTTAATCTGATTATTATTATATTATTAGTATTATTATTTGCAAATAAATTGTTTACAAGACTTTCTTAAGTAGACAATACCAAAGCAATATGAAATTTTTTCATCTTTAAATAAACATAATTAATCATTATCCATACATTATAAATACATTTAACAACATATTAAATTATGTTAATTTATAAATTTATTTTACATTACAATATTGAGATTAGGTATCAAATTGTTTTTTCTCTTTCCAAAAATTTCCAAAAAATTAAAAATAAATTATAAGGTGTTACAAGTTTATTAAATGTACGTTTAGAATAAGAGACTTGCGTTTTCTGTTGAAGCAAAAAATTTATCTACATTTTTAAAGTACAATAATATGTTTCATAATGGAATTTTAATCAATAAATTGTTTAATCTTACATTCTACAATGTAAAATGTACAAGAAAATTTAAACTCTTCAAATTGTAAATAAATACAATGACAAATTACTATATATTCAATATATTTAAAGTATAACTGTCGTTAGCTTCAAAATATTGATATTAAATTACATTTAAATATTTTTAAAAAAAATTAAACATATACTGACTTTAATTTACCAAATTAAATGAAACTTCGTGTGATCTTTTTTTTAATTTTCACTCAACTCTTTGTAATTGTTAAAATGTTCATTATATAATGTTTAGGCGGTGTCGAAGAAATGGATTTCTCTCAGGCTGAATAATGTAGACTTATCTTTATTAAAAATCGCCTTTGCTATTCCACTTCTGCCCGAAAATTACTTTTTGGAGGCACGAGATGAATTTGTCCAAATCGCTGAGCCATTTATCCTCGTAAATGCATCAGTACGTGACTTCGTTGCTTACATGTTGCAAACGTGGATCAGCAATCCAAGATTGACCAGTCTTTACGGTGCTCCAACGCGCACCAACTCTGCCATCGAAAATTTCGACTTGCGTGGGACCAACCGTATTAATAACAGTGCCCGTAATCGAACTTCCTGGACTGTTTTGGGTATCGTAATATTGATTTTATATAATGTTATAATTATACTTTATTTTCAAATAAAAATAGCGCACTTTTCAATTCGTTGGTATTTTAAATATATTTTGTTTTAAAATTAAAATATACAACAATATTTTTTGCTATGTAGAAATCATTAAATAAGTAATATTATAATTCTCTTTATATTTATTTCAACATCAGACAATGTGAGGACTATGGCGAGAGACGAGAAGGAAGATTATGAGAGGCTGAGAATAGGCGCACAACGAAGTCGTCGGGCAAGTTTAAAATTGAAACAACGTGACACTCATGTGGAAAGAAACCAAAATTTATTAATTGCGGGCAGGTAATTTGTAAAATTATAAAATAAATTGTATAAGTTTAATGTGGTGCAATTCAAGAATGAGAAATATGATTCAGTTGATGAAATCATTATTAGTATTTTCTATAATATTTCAGATTAACAACGAGAAATTTCTTTCAAGCAATGGAAATCATTTTTGAAGATACTTGTCGCAAAATCTTACATGACGGTAGCAAACATATAATTATGTATTCATTTTTCATTAACATTCATAAAATATACAAAATAATAGTAAATATAGCTTATACACCATCATAAACACATAAAAACCATCATTTAATTTTTTCTTCCATTTAATTTCAAGACTTAATAGTTTAATTTATTTATATATATAATTTATTAATAGTTATATTTTATAATGTGATATTTAACCGATGGCTTGCCATTTAAACACATTTTAAGATTATTAGTCAATTTACTCATATGGTTGAACATTATAACAAGAGTTAGGACAAGTTTTGTAATGATACCATTGAGGTATTTGCAAATAATAACTGTTAAATGCTAATGCAAAGCATTCATGTTACAGAATCCGTCAATGTTCCTGGAGATTTTGAAGGCAACGCCATTGTGTTGATGGACGAGCCAGTACGCTTCGAGGGTAAGACACAATAATAAATAACGCTCAACTATAATTTACAGATTAAACAACAAGAAAAAAACAAGAAAAAAATCATAACATTTGTATAATAATAATTGCATTCATGCATTACTTTTTTTCCAGTTGATGACGCGAATCACGGACCAGTTCGTCGCCGCCGAAGACGCCACAGAATGCCAGGCAAGTAACTCGAGTTGCATGAAATAGATTTGAACGTAAACGAATAAATAAATGTTATTAAGAAATTCCTTACCTTCAAAAGTACGAAAAAATTAATTTTATTATAACATATTTTTAAACACATATCAATATCATTTTTTTAATATGCGAGACTTACTTTTATATATTTTGTTTAACAACTAAAACTCACTCTTAAACTAAATAATACATTTCCTTTTACAGATCCATATGATGAAGTCATTCCCAATGTCAATATACTGCCACCTCTGCGTCAACAGCAAGATCGACAACCAGCACCAAATGTTGTACATCATGTACGCCTCCCACAAGAACCACAACCAGCTGCTAACGTAAACCAAGCGTTGCCAATGGAACCGCCAGCACTTGTTGTCATGCCGCAACTTAACGAGTTGCCGCAGCCTGCTGGAAGGCCAATCGTGTGCTGTGTTTGCTTAGCTGGAAATCGTACTCACGCATTTATTCCATCTGGCCACAAAAATGTGTGCAGTGACTGTGCGAACGAATTGAGAGAACGGTACAATAACCACGGATACTGCCCGGAGTGCAGAACTCCTTTCACGAGTATTCTTCGGATTTATTAATGTTTAATGCCTTCTTAAACCTTGTTTTAACACTTGATATTGTAACATTTGATATTGTAACACTTGATATTGTAACACGTGATATTGTTTTAACACTTGATATTTTAACACGTGATATTGTTTTAACACTTGATATTTTAATATTGTAATCCATATATTTGTTCAACAGGTAATATAAATAAAAATTTAATTTGTATCGCATTATTTGTACTTGCGTTTGTAAAAAATCAATAAAATTGCATTTTTAGCACAATATCATTCATTATGGTACAATTAATTATTTAACACAGTATAATTATCAAATAAGTATTTCTTATAAAACTTTTATTTATTGTATCGATAATTAATATTGGAGCGATTAATTTTAAAATATTTATTCTAAAAATGACTTGAACTTACCCAGTAAAAAATGTGAGACTCATTACAGACGCATCGTGGACACCGCGCGGACGCAGCGCGGATGCAATGCGGACGCAACCGTGACTCATTACGGATGCAAGAGGGATTCAGAAATTGGTTTTTATTAAAAATTTGTTAAAATCGTATAAACAATTTATTTTCAATTAGTTCTTAACAAGTATTTTTGAGTTAAAACGTAATTAACTAAATAATAGAATGACCTTAAGTAAATAAAACAATTCAATTTTTTTCACAATATTCTTTAACTACACTGTAAAAACTAAGCGTTGTAAAGCAGCTTTAGAACACGTTCAAAAACGTTCTATTGAGAACGCTTAAATGGCAAAAAGAACACTTTTTGGCGTTGTAACGTTCCTATAAGAATACTTAGGGAATGCTTGTTTTTACAATGTATTATGTATTTTTTAATGTTGGTACATGTGAATTATATACTTCTTATCACAATGTGTTGACAATTTGAAAAATGACAGAATCAAAAATAATAAAATTCAAAATAAATTATTTTGTTGAAGAGAATTACGAAGTAGAACTATCTTTCAGATGAATTCCAAATAGGCTTTTTCGTGAGACACAAAGAAAATTACAATATAAACATTTCCATGATATAAATTTATTGTCAAATGCACGGCGAATTTTTTTATTATGTTTAACCCAACAGATTACTCACGGTTAGAATCTTCGTAAATTCAGTGTTTAGATAGTGTGTTCAGTGTTTTAAAATGAAGAAGATAAAACCCCCAATAGAACATTACGTATATTATACGTATATTAGTTGGGCGTTTAGCTTATATTTATACGTATATTATACATATAGTAAATATGGTGTTCTATCAGGGACGGTGATAACTGTATGGATTAAATAGTTCTATGCCTTTCAAAGAAGAAACAAAAAGAAAAACAAAGAATCGTCTAACGCATTACTGGAATAAATAAAAAAATTTGTTTGTATTGTTTTAAATAAAATGTGAATAAGCAGAAGCATAATGCACATAGGCGATGAAAAAATAACGAATTTCAAAATGGCATTACTTTAATAGATATCGCTAAATAATACTTAATATTCAGCAAACATATTACCATAAAATTTCTACTTTAATAATACTTCAAGTAATGTACATCGTTTATTTTAGAAGCACATACAAAAAGAGATGTTTAAATTTTCTATTGGTTTTTTATGATCTTTGATGCCATGCACAGGGTTAGTGGATTTGTTTTCCGATATTCTGTTGTATAATAATAATAAAAACGAATTGAAATTTTTGGTTTTCGTAACTACAGATTATCGAAATACCACAAATCATTATAGTTATGTTTCAAAGCGTCAAATGTGAATAGTTAACACATTTCAAGCCATAATAGTCTGTAGTTTACAAGATGTTTGATATTGTTAAAGTGAAATATGTATACTAATTTTATATAGAGAAAAAAATTAAGATATGCTAATAATCAATTTTTTATTTATTTTAATAATAAGTTAAGATTATTGTCTTTATCATCTTGAAACATTCCCCGTGAAAAAGATTTTCGTCAGCTGTCTGACATAAGTCTGGTAAAAAACTGGCATTTGTTCGTCAGCCAGACTTTTACCAGATTAATGGTAACCAGCTGGCAATATTTTTTTCTACGCGGGACTTAAAACAGTCTTTCAATACTGAATTGAACATAATCGAGGTTCATTGTAAATGGATTCTTCTTGCCGAAGACTTGTCGAAAATTATATGTACATGTATTTTATACATTTTTTTTCAAAGTTCAAGAAGATTATTTATTATCTATTTATGGAGGTTCTATACGTACTTTTTGTGCTTAATACTAAATTAATCTTCAAAATTGATACATTAATGGCATCGCAATTATATAAAACATATCGTCGATTTTAATGAATATGCATGGAAGCTTAATATCTTCAGTGCGTATTAATTCATACTCATCCGAAATTGACTGCACAGTTTGTAATTGTTTGTATCTATTGTTGAATGTGTCTTTCGTGTTAACATTATTTACAATACAATATTCTTGATTATCGTTTTTATCGATGACAAATTTGACAATTTTAACGTAACGTTCTGTACCTAATAAGACAAAAGAATTATTTGTTTTATTATTTTGGCGCGTCGAAAATATACGATTCTCTTTATGCATCCGATCAAACATTATACAGTTTGTTGATAAGTTATTAAAGTGCGTATAATTCTCAGATAATCGTTGTTCTTTTCCAAAATAAGTATGTTTACCTACTTGAAAAGATTTTTTCGTTTGGCGCGAGTATAATCTAACGTAGTTTTCATTATCAAAGTCATCATTTAATTCGTTATTTAAGTCAAACAACAGATAGTCAACAGATGTTTGGAACCCGATAAATCTACAAATTTGTTGTTTCACGCCTCTAGCTGCGTGAATATTTTGAATCAACAATCCATTGGCATTTTCAAATGGGTATCCATGGTGAGTTTTTAGAGGTCCCCAATTGAATACGCTCTGAATTAAATGTGACAATTGATGATGGTTATACGTCATTGCAATTTCTCCATATAATCTAGGCGTTTAATTTTCAAAAGCATGAAATAACTGATTTGCTCGAAAATGTGATTTTCGATTGCAAAATAATGTACATGCCTTCAACAAGCAACATCCAGTGATCAACATAATCTTTTCGCATGAAACGATTAATTATTAATACACTGAAATATAAAAGCCAATTCAACCACTCCTTTGCCTTCCAGAATTTTCTTTGTTTAATTGACCGGGGTAGTCGATCGACCGCAGAATTCGCCTGTATCTTAAGAAAATATTTATCTGCTTCATCAATTTTGTTTTTGATTCCAAATTTCTTATTATTAACACTAAACCAGTAGTTTGTAATTTGACGTACAATGCCTAAATCAACACAATGCATATGATCCGGCACAAATCCAGTAACAATATTGAAATTTTTTAAATTTAACAACGGAGATTTGGCAATGAAGCCATTAACATGCAATTTTTTAACGTCACGGCCATTTTGTATATTACGCGATTTTTTCCGTTCATACAGTTCAACATTTTGAATACTTTGTTGATGCGTTCGTTTTTTTGTTGATACACGAATTGGATAGCGCATACTACCACAGCTGAATTTTCCCGGATGGAGACACCAACTGCAACCATATTGACCGTTGAACTGGTGAAGGCCTTGCATTGGCGCACGAGCAACACTGTCAACGCAACAGCATACAAGATAGGGTATAACTCGTCTCTCCTCTCCATCCAAATCACATAAAATGCCAATATCTGAAAGTTGATTCATTTGTTGAACAAAAGGCTCCAGAAATGCGTTCATCTTAGGTTTCATTCGTCCAAACCATAAACCACACAGTATAGTTGATTTTTGTCTTTCACATAACGGTATTTCATTTACTTGTAAGTATAACGGCCAAACAGAATCAGTCGAGCTTTCATATGGCGGTGTACCATCAGTAGAAAAAATGCAAGTGACATATCGATGTTTTTGATCTAAGGGTAGCCGTTTCATTAATTTTCTGTATTCTATACCATCGTAAATGTCTTCCAAACAGCCACTCACATGTTTGCGATTATCCATAACATCCTTATAATAAGCAGCATTCTTTTTTAACAACATCTTTATTTCATTACAAGGATTAATTAAAACGAAGAAATTCTCCTCTGTTAAATTACAGTTTTGATCACAATTACTGCATACAATAAAACGTTGCCCTTTACTAAACACACTAATATAGTTGTTGCATGCGGTACACACAGCATAGTATGACAAATTTACATCTGGATTTAATAGTTTGTCTAAAAAATAACTCGTTCCCGGAAGTAATGACACGTGGAAGACATTTTTTATCAGAGTAATTATCGCTATTAATTCAGCTTTGGATGTTTTGAAATGTATCGCATGTTTTAGCAATTTGATTATGAAGTCTCTCTTGTTAATAGTAATATTTAAGTTAACATTCGGTTGGTTTTGTAAAAAATCCCGTAAAGCTTGATACGGGGTTTCGATTTCTATTCTGCTCTCTTCGTTATCACCCTCTACATCGTTACATTCATTACTTTCTTCGTTATCGACAAAAAATCTTTGCTCTTCAATAACATTTTCTTCCATTAGTGACTCATCATTGCTGTCCACATTATGGCTTGTATCGGTGTTGTCCTATAACAAAAAATATCAAATCATTTCAATTTTCATCTCATTAAATTTTGTTTTTTAACTTAATAATCCTTCAGGATACCAACTTTAAACTTACTTTTTCTTCTGAAATAATATTTTGACGTCAAAATGCATACGACTCTAAAATTAAGTGTAACCAAAACGATGTTACAGTTTAAATATAAAAAATTTAAAAATGTTTTGAATGCCGTAAAATGTAATGTAAACTATTCTTAAATTTAATTTCTATTTACGGCCGATTTGGTGGTCAAATTTTAATTTTTTGAAAATTTCAAAATTTAATTATTATATTTGAAATTTCCAAAGTATTGAAACGAGCTACATCGGCGTTTCGTTCCGTGTACATCCGTGAACTCATCAGTACCCTATGAGCACAGAATATTAATAAATACTCTTAGAAGATTAGAAAACATCATAAAATATTATTTATATGTCCGCATAAAATAATATTTCTAGAATATTATTTTAATTGTTTAATATTATATGGATATTCTAAAAACATTATTTTTGCGGACATAGGAAGAATATTATTTTAATATTCTTTAATATTCCTTGCTAATAGGGTAAGGCTTGGATGTACTCTGTCTCAGACGCGTCGAAGTTATTAGGCGAAACTGTCCTTATATACTGCTAGTCAGTCACAGCATTTTCTTGTGAGAAATACTTGTACAATTAGCAACTCAGTATACATACAGGTATAAAGCTTTTTTCAATACCTTGAATTAAACTATTCTTCCTCGAAGCAATAAAACGTGAATGAATTAATATAACGGAGCGTTGAACTTCACGCTGGTCGGGTTATTTTTGGTAGCAAAAAAAAAGTTTTGAAAATGTTTTGTTAATTAAAAAAAAATGAGTATAGATAAATAAGAATATATGTGTTATCTTAACAGTAAAGCCTTACTCCTAGTAAACAGTTTTGGAAATCCGCATCCACATTTTCATTCTGTACATTTAGCTCATGCCTTTCAATATAATCCTGGTCATCTTGTAAATTCACATTTTCATGTTGAACATACTGTTCATTTTGATTATTGTTGTAGTGTTTATTACAAATATTTGTAATAAATACAATTTTTTTATTATCACAAATAAATTGTAATGCAATTTTTTTGTCTGTGTGTTTTGCAAACGTTTTGTGTTAAGTGCGACGGTTTTTCAGTCTGAATAATTTGAGTACATACTAGTACAATTTGTTGCCATTGTAAAAAGATTGCCTAAAGTAAAATGAAACCACCGTTCCTATACACTTGATTCATCCAAAAAATTACGCTACATCGGCACTGTCGTGACAGTTAGAAATTTATATTACAATTGCAAGCAGATGTACGCTCTATAAGGAAATTAAATAATATTTTATGAATCTACGAAGCATGTTTTAATATTCGTAGTAGATTCTTAGGATATTATTTAATATTATTCGCTTATAGAACGATGACTTGTTGATGGTTTACTGCTTCCTATTTTCGATTAGAAAAGTTTATTTGTGCTATTTTATGACAGTATTACGTAATTTTATTTTTATCATTGATTACATTTCATCAGAAACTTTCGAAAATTTGTAATAAAATTTAATTTGTACTCCTCTGCCACGTATTCCTGCCTTTCCCTTAGACAGCGTGCATGGTGTGACTGAAGCGCCGCGCGTGGCCAAGATCATCGACGATGATGTTGGTTGTTGGTAGGAAATTTATATCATGCTATTCGTACCAAAGGTAACACAATGAATAATGTAATTATATAATAAGGCTTTCAACGTGTTCAATTAAATATTTTTAGATAATTAACATTTTTCCAACGGCAATTGTCTAAAAATATTTAAATGAACACGTTGAAAGCGGCATTATATAATTACATATGTAATGAATAATATTATTCATTGTGTTATCATTAGTACTAATAGCAAGATTTAAATTTCCCGCCGACAACCAACATCAACGTCGACGATCTTGGCCACGCGCGGCGCTTCAATTGCACCATGCACGCTGTCTATTGGTCAATTTATGTTTCAAATAATTTCGGGAATTTTAAAAATGTATAACCTTGCGGAAGTTATGAGTATACACATACTGGAAATATATCAAGTTTCTGCTATATACTTTGTAGACTGGTTCAACAAAAATTTTTTCCAGTATTCAGATGCTTTTGAGTATGTTATACACTGGGAAAAAAAAACTACTGATCCAGTAAGGCGGGCAGTAAAGTTCATTTTCAGGGTGTCCACTCGGCGGGAAAAGCGGGAAATGCGGGAATTATACTTGAAAAAATTTTGACATGAAAAAAGCGGGAATTGTGCTATAAATTTTTTGTTAATGCGGGAAATTTTCGGTTTTTGGTACTTTCATTAAATTTTTATCTGATTTCCTGAAATTTTAATGAATATTAATTACAGATAAATATTTTGGAAGTGCGTTTTTAATTTGTTGTTGATTAAAAAGTTCAATTTCATGCGGGAAATATGCTGGAAAAAGGCGGGAATTATACTTGAATTTTTTTCTTCAAATCTAGTGGACACCCTGATTTTGAGTCCGAGGGTCTCGAAAGTGAACTTTGTTGCCCTACGGCACGAACGTATTTCGCTGCCCGCGGAACAGGTATGAAAAATATTTAATTATTGAAAATAAAAAAGGCGGTTATAGTAAAGAATCGAACCACGGAGCCGCGAAGCGTGAGCCATGGACCACGGTACTACGTGGTGAAGTCCATGGCTCACGCCGTAGATAGCCGAAGTTAACCCATCGTTGGTCGCGTAATAAGCGCGACTTTCACTTTTTTTGTAAAATCTTATTATCTTTCAAAATAACACGATTCACTTCGTGAAAATAATTTACTTTACTTATGCAATATTATACATCATTACACCATGGTCAAAAATAACCTGCATTTTTTATTAGTACAAATATTAATTATTTTCTACCGTCAGAACAGAAAAATGTGAGCGCGCCGCTATGTGCGCGACCAGAATTGTTACTCGAATCGTTCCGAAATGTACTTACAACGTTGCCAGTTTTTTAGT
>JABFOV010005665.1:0-11719 GCA_022817685.1 Aradophagus sp. ZL-2020
ACCCTGAAGTTAGTTGAGAGTAACGCTTTTATTATCCAATGAGATTGCTCCGTGGAGCATGGTCTTTGAAAAAGGCGCGAGATTTGTCATTTTTGAATTGTTAATTGTAGATAATGCATAAAAGTATCAACAAAAATAAAAAATTATAAATTTATTATTTCTAATTTCACCAAAAAGTATTTTAAATAATAAAACTTCATGAAAAAGGCGCGCGCGAAGCGCGCGTAATAATTAATGAAAATAATGTTAATGAAATGTCCAACGTTTATTAGTAAGCGAAAATTATTTTACTACAACAACATATATTTTTTCATTAGAACTAAAAAAATTATGTTCTAAAAGTTGACTATATTCATAATTTTTCCTGTAAAATTATTCGATAAAATATCCCATCGTTTTTAAATATAGGAAATTGTATCAGATTTAATTTTCGTTGACTAATAAACGTTGGAAATTTCAAGAGCATACCTTTCACAACGCAGGAGCGGGACGAAAGTGGAACTTTTCGTCCCGAGGGAGGCAAAGCAGCTCGAGCGGAATATTTCCACTTTCGTCCACTCTCTAATTGAGAAAAACTATTTTTGACTGAGAAAAAGACATTTCTGACTGTCGTTGTTATTAAGTGGCGAGTCGATTACTCCCACAAAGGAACGTTGCGACTAGCCAGCAATATATAAAGACAAATTTGTCTACTAACTTCGAGGCGTCTGAGTCAGTATCCGTCCAGTCTTACTAATGAGTTCATTGGTGGACTTGGAACCGATATAGCTTAGACCAACAACCCTAAACCCTACGAAAGTTTCAGGTGTAAAGTGGAAATTTTAGAATTTTAAATTTCCAAGTAGAAAAAGGTATACACACACGAAAAAGACATTATTTTAGAACGGGAACTTTGAATGCAAACATTGTGTGTCAGTTTTGAATGTAATTAAAGTATTAGGCAAACCAATAACATTTAATCCAAAAGCTTTTCTTATTCAAAAGTTCCTTATTAAAATCCCATTATAGATAATGCTGATCAATGGCAAGCATTTTTCCTGAAACGAGACTCGGAAAATTCTTGTTCGATCGTCTTCATCCACTTATGACAAGTCGATATATTTGGAGAAAACCGATACTAAAGCAAATATTTGTGCGTCAAGGAGGTAAAATGAAGCTGTTATTCCTTGCACGATGATCGAACAACTCGGCAGAAAATGAAATAAGAATGAGCTTTTCATAGGAGAAAAAGGGACGTCGGAAAAGGCGCGAACGGCGAAGGGTTGAGCACGAGCGTAATATTAAACAGAAGTGTGTAATCGTGTACACTTATATTTTATACCATACTTTAAGCACTGAGGGAGAAATAATGTTACCATTCCTGAGGGAAAATATTTACTCTTGAAGTCGTAAGCGAAGGAAATAAATCTTTACCCGTGGGAATGCGCGAGTATTTTGACTTGCCGGGCTCGTGGAGTCGCGCTGCATTTGATATTTATTTTTGGTTTATCATTGCGGAAAATCAATCTTTATCGAATTACACGTTACGACGATTTAATTAGAATAATTTTTTTAATTATATGGTCGAACAACTTTGAAAAGCCGTGATATGAACAAAAGAGGCGAAATAGCGTCTCAGAAGTAAAGCGCAGGTTGATTGTGTGAGAGAAAGAAATTTCTCAATTAACTTAACAGAGAGGATTCTGTTAAGCTGGCAGTTGTGTGAAAAGGACAGTCTGAATTGGTTGGCCCTGCACGGAGGACGAAATCGATAATGATGTAGCATATATCTAGATAGTCGGTGTCCTTGAAGGGAAGAGGCATACCTTCGTGTGTCAGTCACGGGTAATCTCCACTTTGATAGAGCATAACGAGCGTATCATAATTACGAAAAAAACATATTGGTGTCAAAACATTTCACTATTGCTACATCACATCCTTTTTCATTCACATCAGAAGGAAGTGTAATTATTAGCCGAAAAAAAAGAAAAAAAAAAATCGATTATGATCAATTTTGAGCTTTAATGATACGAGTTTTCGATTGTTTTATTGCGAATAAATGCACGCAATCACGTCACTTTTTCGAAGTATCAGATTTCAGAGTAAAGATTTGTATTCTATATAACGTTTAATTTCCTTGCAAGTGTTCATCAAACAATATTACAGAAATTCGTTTTTTTTTAAAAAAACTATCACTTTAAACAGACAACTATTTTATGATTGAATTGTCATACTTATTTAGGATTAAAATACAAAATATAATTTTCATTAATAATTTCTCATCGACTAAATGCATCTTTGTAGAAGGAGAATATTACATTAAAAAATATTTTTAATAAAAAAACTTCTTACTATTTTTGCTTAGCTTAAGGGGATGACAAACTCGACAGCAAAATTAAACATGGTCGATAATGCAGAAAACATTAATATTATGTAATACTTGAAGAGACCTGATTTTATCATAGCTATGATTTGTAAAAAAAAATAGTACTCAAGAGATATACTTATATTTACGGACAAGCATAGTATGGCACACGCAATACGTTGCTTTCATGAAGAAAAAGGAAGTAAGTTAACACGAACGCCATCTAGGTGGTATCGAGAACTAGATTTTTTCGGTCTGTTTTATCAAGTTTTAAACTTGTTTACTTAAAAATTATGAGACTGCCGAATTCATTAACCTTTCAAGACTACTTGATTTCACTCTTCGTACCATAACAAGATGGAGTGATTTTCATAATAACGATAGAGCGAGATTTTTGATCACACTGAAAGAAATATATCGTCACTACAGACGAAGAAGGGCCTATTTCAAATTATTATAAGGAAAATTACATGCAATATTTTGAAATAGGCCCTTTTTCGTCTGGGACGACGATGTATTCAAACAGATAATCCAGATAGTTAATTTAGATAATTAGAAAACAGATAATTAATTTTACACTGAGGGAAAAAAGAAAAAATACAACTTTTCTAACAGTTTGAGGACATGAATCTTTTAACGTTAAAACTACTATCGAAAAATAATGAAAACTGACTTATCTACATTATTCCGTCATTTTAAGTTTAGATTACTTTTATTATTGATGATAGTTTTCATGCCGAAAGACTCATGTCCCCGAACTGATAGAAAGATTGTAATTTTTACATTCTTTTTTCTCTCAGTGTAGGTTGTTATTGTTTTATTTTATACAAACCATGTATATATATTTATATATACCATATTACTATACCATATGGTATATACCTATATATACCATAACAATACTAACAGATAATTGGTATTATTGTATTTTATAACCTTAGTATTCAAATTTTCTATATTTCATTATCTCATAATAACTATCTAGATTATTCACTTTGATTATTTCGATATTGAATTTCATGCCCAATGAAAAATTGTTGATTACCTTTAGATATTTGAGTTGTCTCTCCGAGATAGCTACTTCAACCATCCGTTTTCCTCATTGTAGTTACACCGTTTTTCACCTGAAAAGATTAGCACTGTAAGTAATATCCGGAGACACTCCAACGAAATTTCATGTTTATTTTCATGGAGATTTATTATTTCTTCTACATGAAGTTAATTACGTTTCTATAATTCCGAGTCACAAATAAGTCACCTTACACACACAGTAATCGATCATTAAACACATTTCCGTATACAGTCTTTTAATCGGAAAAAGTATTAAATACATAATGCAAGTGCGAAGAAGGAAAGGCGACTTTTCGTGATTGCAATTATGTTACAAGAGCAAATAATATAAGCGCTGAATGCATTAGCCGAGGTATAAATAAAGTCAAATTTAAGGGGGCTGAGTTAGATATAGAGGCAAGCATCTAGACTGCCGGAGCAGAATGAGTGTATAATTATCATGGTGCAAGTTCTCACAGTCCTCCTCGTTTCAGTTCCAGACTGCGAGCTTGAATTATAAGTTGCGAAGGAAGACGCGAATTAGGCTTTTAATTCTCATGTTCAAACCTGCATGCAACAACTGAGCCCAAATAAACGTTGAACTGCGATTCGCTTGTTAATTTACTTGGACCTGAACGAATAATCGTGGAAAACGACTAGTTTTCAACATTAAAAACAATACCGTGTGATCGGGCGTTTTTGTTATAAGCATGATTTCAAGCGATTTAGAATCAATTCAAGGCTAAGCCATGCCTGAATGCATAATCCTAAATAATTGAAATAATTGATTAGGGGTATTCTCTTAGTCGTGTCATTGAGATTAGGGGAGAAACATTATTGCTGAATTGACTGCGCTTGAATTCGAGAAAGAAAAACCAAAAATTGCTTTAGATTATTTTTAGCTTCATCTACTGGAAATTCTAGTACACGTACGTGTTTCAAGGAATAAAGAATATTCCAAGACGCAATAAAATATTCTTCGATACTATGTTCTCTGCGATTAAGAACGGGATTATTTACTAGGATCATTATTTCGGTAAACCGAGTCATACTCGATGGTAACGTTCGGCGCAGGAGAAAGAAAAAGAGTACGGGGGTAGGAAAGGGGAGGAGTGAACAAGTGGGATAGGGTGAGGGCGGAGGGAGACGGGTGAGGGAAGGGAGTGGTGAGTGAAAAGAGTAGGGCGAGAGGAGGGAGGGAAAGAGGATTCGTGATCTGTCTCGATATTTATCGAACATTCTCGACTTTTATCGACATCTATCGAACGTGATCGACCTTTATCGACTTCGGCCAGTTGGACTGGCTGGAACGAAACCAGTCGGTACTTATTTGATGATAAGTGAAGTGATTCAATAAATACATTGCCATATATAAAAAACTCTTTTCGAATATACAAAACAATTTGTGATTCTTAAAAATTCATACAAAGTTTTTGTCAGAGATAGCTAATCAAGTATCTTATATTAAATCAACGTTCCTCTAGCAACATTATTTTGTGGCCTTGTTGTTTCAAAAAGAATATTTGATAGATAATTGTACGTATATTAGATACACAACAGATCCATTTAATTGATTGTAGAATAAAATCGAATGCTTCTATTTGCCAGTAAAATAGATTAGCCTCCAGTGATGTTATGACAGTGTTCCTCGATGTCACGTAATTGCTTTCGCGCGTGCAGTCCTTAAAAATTGTAGGGAAAGTTGGATTTCATGAATGACACTGCCAGCCACGCTGAGTCTAATTGAAGAGAGAAGCGAGTTAAATGATCTCCATAATTCAATAGGATTTTCTTGAAAAGTTGAACTTGTTATTTTCCAGTGGTGGTTTGAAATTCTTAAAGCGGCCTATTTGAAAAGTGAGGGGAAGGTGTGATAATCAATTCTCTATAAAGTGGTTATTATATCAATCAGTCTCCAGAGAGGATTATTATTAAATTCGAAATGTAAATCGGAAGATAAAGGCGGAGAAAGAAGCAAGTGGGTGCTAATACGCATTCGAGCCATTAATCATAATCTAGGGGATCGAAGGCAGCGAGGGTTTCTCTATTGAGATAAGGGTGAAAAGTTCGTCACAACCAAAACTGAAACAAGTTAACGTTGGGTACTCCCCACTTTTACTCATAATAAAAGGAAAGCAACCTCGGCATTGTTACGGGGTACGGGATTACCCTAAATATTAACAACGAGCGAACAAGGGTCAGCGCAACCCTCGGGAATTTTCTACATCGCACGTCCTTTTATCTCTATTTCATTTGCTTGTCGAACAACGGCGAACATTTGAATATCGAATTAATGCTTCGCCGTGCGATTGCTTATTATCATTTGTTCATTAAAAGACAACGATTACTTATTTTTGAATTACACTTTTTTCGCAGGTAGCGTGATTGAAGGGTTCCTAAAACGATGCGATATGTTTCTATGAATGCGATTCTCGAGAATTTTGCAAAATCGCTGGTATGGAATACAATAGAGAACTTTAAAATTATATCATATTAATTTAAACACTGTTACATATTTAACATATTCAACATATTTAACATACTTAAAGTACTCTACATTAAGAATGTTCGATACTGATAATTGCAAATTTTATTGTAAATATATCTCAAAAGATTACGTTATGAATTCGCTTACATTGGAATTATCTGAAATACTTTTCATCTCTTTCAAATTTATGGAACATTTTTCATTTTTGACGTAGCAGGATCTAATGAACCGAAAACAGGGAGAGGGAAATCGTACAGATATCATTACCTTCAGGTCTAAAATTTTAGGGGTGACGCTTCCAGAGATCATACTAAATGTCAACAGACAACGAAACAAGGATAGAAGACGGAAATTACTTATAAATCGTTTGATTTATAAGTAATGATCATCTCATTTTACATTGAGAAAATGTTAACATTATTCCGTAATTTCAACTGAATTTTTAGTAAAAATTGTTACTACTGAAGTTTTTAGTTGAAATAACTGAAAATCAAAGCTTCGTTTAAAATAAATATTCAGTAGATCCAACTGAAAATTCATTTAATTTAACTATATATTCAGTAGATCAAACTGAAAATTTAGTGAATTAAACTGAATAAGGTTGCAACTGAAATTTTCAGTATTTTTAACTGAAATGCGTTTGAAGTTTTCAACGTTTATTAGTAAACTAAAATAAAATCTGATATACTTTTCTTCATACAAATAATAGTACTTTTTGATTGGGTGATTTTACCAGAAAAAACTAGAATATTTCAATGTTTGAGAATATAATTTCTGATTACAATTTTTGTTACTAAATTATATATTATTAATTTTCGTTTATTAATAAACGTTCGAAACTTCAACTCCATTAACTGAACAGTTTTTTCTCAGTGTACATAAAAATTGTATACAGGATTTTGATGCTTTGGACTATTCCGATTTCCTAGGCACTGAATCTTAAACCTGCACCGACTTTCAGCGCCGATTTCCAAGTGTAACATTGCGTCGAGAGTCCAGTGGCTAAATTCATTTTAAGCGCCAGACGCTAGCCCCAATTTGAGAATTAGCGCCCTGCTCGTCTGCCGCCAAGCGGGGTGCGCAGGCCGGCAACATTTGCTAAATCCAAAGCACTGCGGTGTGACTTGTCGCTGGACGGAGGGTTCGAGGAGGGCGGGAAATTTTGAAACAAGCTCGTTCACTTGAATTTCACCAACATACATTTGTTCATTTTATTTTCGACAACGATATATATAGACGCCTGAATCAAAATTTGAAAAATATGGAAAACGTTCAAACTTCAAACTCATTTTCAAAATTAGATTTGTCTTCGAAAAAATGGATTTCGAACCACCAGGTATTACACGCGGAACTGCAAAATACCAAAAAAATAAACAGCGAAATGCAAAATAGGTTTATACCTTTTTTGCATTTCGCTGTTTTTGGTATATCCAATATCGGTTTCCGCAAGTGAACAAGTTCATATAAAATTTGAGTCAAATAAATAAATGTTTGATTAGAAGCGAGGCCTATTAATTTAAAAGTCAGTACCTCCTATAACAATAGTTTTCAACGGTCAATAGATTCCATGCTTTATATGAATTATTTTCAATAGTCTACCTCTGCTACGTATTCAAAGGGGGCTCTGCTCCGTGGTTGAATGTTCACTTTAGGATGGGCCGTTTCGTTTTGATGAATTGAAAGACGTTCGTTTGCATGAGTAATAACGTATTGTACGAAGAAATTACTCAAATATAACTCCGATGATTACGACCGTATGCTCTTATTAATCAAGAACAAGGAAAACGAATGCAACGTGAAATGCAGTACAGCGCAAAAAGAACGTTGCATCATGTTGTATTCATTGGACTTTCAGCTTTCACCTAATCTTTTATAACTAAAATTTAAATTTTGGAATACTTGAAATTTTTAAAAAGATGAAACGTGATAATTACCAAATTTATAAAAACAATGAAATTTCATTAATTTTAACATTAATAAAATCTGTATTTTTATTTTTTAAATAGAAACATTTTTGGGGAAAAGGGGGGAGAAAAAGTTTCTTCCCCATAAGCCCGCGAAAATCACTTGGATATGAACTGCTTTTAACGACATGGAATTATTAAACGAACCGGTTGTTACATACTACGAGCCAAGGAAATCAAACTCTCGCGGAAAGCATTTTTACGACTGGCAACACTTTGAGCGAAGGCAGGTGTAATGCCTTTTAACCCGGGAGCGGTCGCCCATCGATCTTTTTGACCGACGAATAAAGATAACCGAGCGACGTTCCTGTTGCTAGACAGAGAACTACGATAAATGCACGGCCACTCACGAATTGATATGTATTGTATTTGTTTTCATCGTAGGTAGGCATGCTCGAGATTCGGCCGAATCGGTTTTCGCGACTAATAAATTTGTATCGGTCGGCGAGCCTCGCACATCCGCGAGCTTCGAACGATGAGAACAAAGACAATGCTCGTTATAAGGCGTCACACCTGCCGTCGTTGCGAGTGTTAGCATGAGCTATGTACCTATATATACGAGTGACAGTCGTACAAATGCTTCTCGCAAGTATTTGATTTCATTAACTGCTAGTATATAAAGATCAGTTTGCCTAATAATTTCGGGGCTTTTGAGGCAGTGCGCATCCAAGCATTGCTAATGAGTTCACGGGCGTACGTGAAAGGAAACGTCGGAAATGGCTCTTCCCATCACGTCGAAATTGTCAACTGCAATACATTTTTGGCTTTGCGAATTTTCAATTCGTTTGACAAATAAATCGGCCGTTAATGTAAATTTCATGTAAAATCAGGTATAAAAGTAGAAATTTTTCGTTTTGCATTGTATATGTGCAATTAAAAACGATTTTAAAAATTATAGAATTTTTTTCATTTCAGGTCTTCTTTGATTATTCTCGAAAACCACACACTGAGAGAAAGGGATTTTGACATTGATTATCTCATCGCGTTTGGCTCGTGATGCCAACCATATTATATTTTCTCGTTGAGAAAAATGTTATGCTAAACTCGGTAAAAATAGTTTTGAAGTTGGTAGCCCTTTGGACTACCAACTTAACACTCATTTTGTCAAGTAATATACTGTTACATGAAATTCATGTGGAATTTGCAAGAAAATTTGCTTTGCTTTCACATGATAGTTGATCAATAGTATATGTTACGGAATTTCTGCGTTGCATGAAAACAATAACAAATTTCATGCTGGTATAACCAATACGTTTTTCTTGGTGCAGATACAATATTCCAAATATCCTAGAATAATGATGATGCAGAGTTGTGAGAGAAATCAATTTTTCACGTTATACATTCAGAAAACCATTTTTTAATCTCTACTTAATATATTGTAAAGTGGACAATTTCATACAGTAAACTGTTTACGATTTCATATCGTGATTAATTTTAGCCAATGACATTGCTAGATTGCTTTATTTCGACCAATAAGCATAATGAAGAAGAAGTTTTGTACGTACATAACATACGAGTTCGAACTTCGAAGAATTTGTTTTTTTGTACAATTTGTACAATTTGTGTTTATAACACTGAGAAACCATATTGTTGTAACAGCCACAACATATATTGTAATGAGCACAATATCATATAGTAAACTGTTTACGATATCATATCGTAACTAACTTCAGCCAATGACATTGCTAGATTCCTTTATTTCGACTAATAAGCGTGCTAGAAATTTCATAATCCATAATGTACAATATCATTTTTTTTACACTGAGAAAACCATATTGTAATCTCTACTTTATATATTGTAAAATGGACAATTTCATATAGTAAACTATTTACGATATTATATCATAACTAACTGCAGCCAATAACATTGCCAGATTCCTTTATTTCGACCAATCAGCGTGCTGGAAATTTCACAGTTCACATTGAGAAAATCGTATTGTAACTTTTACTTCATATATTGTAACGCGGAATGTCAGAAAGTAAACTGTTACCGATATTATATCGTAACTAACTTCAGCCAATGACATTGCTCGATTGCTTTATTTCGACCAATCAGCATACTGGAAATTGTACAATCCATACGATATCGTTTTCTCGGTGAAATTACAAATAATGAACGAAACACTAAAATCAAGTCAATGAATATCAATATTGATATATTTTTGTTGAATTAAACAAATCTTACAAAGAAAACAGCAAATTATTTTATGAACATCTATCCAAGTTCAAATCCGCATACTACGTACGTATGGAACTTCTTGTACACGAAGCATACTGGAAATCGTACAATCCATATCGTACGATATCGTTTTCTCGTTGTAATGAATAACGCCGAGCACAGCGAAAACAATCGAAAGCAACGTTAGCAATGGCAAATCAGGTGGAATTGCAGGTGGCAGAGGAGGTTCGATAGGTCGAGTAATGAAATATGTGAGACGCGAACTCCCGTGAGTCGTTGACTCACACTAGGATTACTGAGTTCGATTTAACCAGCCCCAGATCGGTTCATTGGTCGTGCTGCAGCAGGAAGGGTAACGGCCCGTTATATTATTCAATTATGTCATTCTAGTTATACGCACCAGCAACAAGAACGGCAACCCTCCGCACTTTCGTCGCCCAAACGTCTGTTCAAGCTCTCGCGAGAGTATCCACTCCCCAACTTCCAAACCCATTACGGAATTATACCTATTCGATTAAATCGTCCTCTTCTAACGACAAATTATCATAAGAAAATAGCTTTTACTGATTTCACTCGTCTTTTATTCAACATTTCCTCCATACTTGGGTGCATTTTATTTATGCAGATCACGTCCGACCAACATTTTCGTGCCTAGTCTTCGATATAACACTGGCAATCATAAGAATTATCTCGAAATACATTTAACCCGCGAGCGCTCGCGATGTGGTCTCGTTGAGCGTGCAAAAAAGATAACCGTACGTCGTTTTTGTTGATAAACAAAGAAATAAATGCGCAGCCGTTCCCGGGTTAAAGAAACGAGTTTGTTTCCTGTTACTCTTATACTGTATCCATCTTTTTATTTATTTTCGCTAATATAGCAATTTTTTTCTAATTATTTATTTTATTGGATCTGTCTAGTGACAAAAATAATTAATTAAGAAACAAAGTACATGTGAAATTAAAAACGTCAATTATGATACTTTATGGTATTTTGGGAGTTTCACTTTTTCAGTGAAACGAATAACTTAAATTAAGTGAAGTGTACGTTTATTAGGAAACAAACTTTTTTACTTTTTTAAAAATTTATAACGAAATAAAAGAAACATTGTACAAAATAAAATAGTAATAAAATAATCTATCATTTTTATTTACTAATTAACGAATTTTTCTTAAATTACTAAATAATTTCTTTTGTTTTTAAAAACGACTTTTTCAGAAAGTGAAGATTCACTTTGAACTAATGCAGAAAGTGGACTTTCTCCTTCTCATCTGAAATTGAATAATTTTACAAGAATAAGATAAAATACATACGTTTTGAGAACGTATACTTTTCTTTTCAATTTAAACGTGTTCTGTAAAATTTAATATCAGAATTATTGAAATTGTTATTTTGATATACATACAAATAATCTCATAGAACAGTCAGTGTTACAAGTACTAATCATACAACACACGTTTTGCATACACAATGAAAAAAAAAAAAAAAAAAAAAAAAAAAAAAAAAAAAAAAAAAAAGCGAGAAGCTATAATCGGGGATCAATTTATAAAAAAAAAACAAAAAAAAACTAACACAACAAACACAACACACACAACACTAAACAGACGCTACACAACAATCTCCAAGTTGAGCTAACAAACAACAACCTATCTAGTAACTATAATCATTAAATATTACACCTATCACTTATCTTCCC
>JABFOV010005666.1:0-11719 GCA_022817685.1 Aradophagus sp. ZL-2020
ATATACTCACTGTTTTAAAATGTTGTTGTAAATCCAGCTTTTATAAGCGAACCATAAAAACAGCATTGAACATTTGTCCGATCGATTGACTCACCCTTAAGTTAATACACCCCGGTCTTCCCTGCAAAAATACATCACACGTTAGGTTTATTTGTATTGTTATATATTTGCAATTTTTTCATAACAATTATACAAATTTACTTAGGGCTGATTTTTTTTATCTCTTCATGAAAATTTCATCATTTAATGTTCCTATTATGCCCTTTGACCTAACGAGGAAACAATATTTACATTGATTGTTGAAACTATAATTTCTAGTTGATGCATTCGAATGTTACAACTGTATACACATTAACCGCAGTAATATAGTTCCCACATTAAAAGTGAATTTCTGTCAATGAACATTTGTTTACAAAAATGTTTCACTTTCTCAAACATGTCCCTAATTGATGATTCACGTGTGAAATTTCTCATGCTCTTACTGCATTAAAATCACATTATTCAAATTGTAAGCGAAGTTTTATTATCACTGTGTGTTCTTAGGATATCGATGATTCGATTAATTTGAATATTTTATAGTAGTAAAAGAGTGTGTTTCGAAGATAATTTATTTTTCGAATAATTTCCAACATAAATAGAAAAATAATGATGCGAAACACTCGAGCGTGGTTCTTGACTTCCATAAAACAAGCTACTGTACATTTTTGAAATTCATTACTTTTTTTTCGTTTGAATATGCGTAAGTACTAATTTGATAAAGTTTACATTTTTGCAGTTATAAATATCATTACTAGAATTTTTAACCTAATTATTACTGGGCTGCTCTAAAAAGAACTCAAATGTCTCATTTTGAGATAGTTTGCATATTTGAGATTCAAAAAATGTCGCACAAAAAAGAACTGTTTGTAGAGTGTAATTAAAATTTTTTTTTTTTAAAGATTTCACACCATAAAACTCACATTCTACTATAATTTATCATACAATTCATCGCAGACAGATAAAACAAAACAGTAAAAATTAATACATAAATAATAAAACTTTACCAAATTTACCATTGAAATGACATTGTGATATCTTTCTCAGTAAATTGACCATTATAAAATGGCTTGATTCTTTATAAGTATATTAAATTCGTGCATTAAACCTTTCATAAGTATTCATAAGTTTTCATTACAACTGCATTTCTCATTATTATAACAATCAACCATCAAATGAACATACTAAAATCTTCATCCCCATATTTACTATATTGAACTAAAATGATCAAAAATCAAATTGAAACTTATCAATTTTTAAAATCGACCCTTCATATCATAAAACCACCCCTCCCTCCCCCCCCTTAAAAAAAGAAACAAACAAACAAACGATACGAAACTCGACTGTCGGCATCGAAAGGCGAAGAATCTGCCGAAAGTGTGCGAAGTGCGAGCCACGCATAATTGATCGGAATTCCGAAAATGGTTGAATGGCATCGCGACGCGGTTTGCTGGAATGGTTGGTTCGAAAAATTCCGAAGCTGCGCGACCAGTCGGGAACACGGCGAAATGCATCTTCGCGCGGGAGATTATTTGCCGACGTCATTAGCTGACACGAATTGCAACTAAGCCCGTATGTACATACGTATCCCTGACAAAATGCAGTCTACGTTTTATTTAATTATTTGAGCGATGCTGTGTGTCAAGGGAAGCTTCGACCCGGTTTCATTGTGCCGCGGCATTATGTCGTCGATGGCAAAATCCTATGTAGCCGCTTATATCTACGGCCATGTACTCACGACTATCGTCATCTATGTGTGCGCTCGCGAACGCACACACAACGGCCACCAGGTGGAACCGCCGATGCGAGCTTTCGCCCCGACGTGTCTATATCCATATCTATATCTATTGCGGCGCGCACGTGAGCGCGCGTTGTTTGCACACAAAACGACCAAAGTGTACACTCTTAAAAGTAACGCTTCCAGTGAATCAGAATCGGGCTCCGCCGAGGGTAGGTTCCATAGAAATATTGTAATAGAATCCCCGGCACTTTTCATAAGAGTACTCAGAAAGATATTTTGCTCCAACTACGGCTGGGAGGATGATTGGTCGGTGTATCGGAATATGATTTATGCTGGTTATTTATTAAAATAATGCGTTTGTATTAGTGCATAACTATTAGTGTACTAAAAGTTGTGCATCCTTAAAAACCAGTGTCTCATTTCGTGGCCTTCTTCCCGTCCGACGTACCGAAAGTGTCTCGAATAAGGTTTACTGAGACACGTTTGTTATCTGAGGTATAAAAAATGTCTGTAAAGAGATAACTTTTTTTAATTAATAATTAGTGGCCAGGATTTCATTTTAGATATTTAAATGAAGATAGTAAAAAAAGCTAAAGTTATAAACTTGTTAAGGTAGTAGATCAACATTGGATGTATTTGGATACTGATAATAAAAACTTTTTCTTACAATCAATATCGGTGGAAGGTAAATAATTTCGGGTATATACGTTGATCTGTGTACAATTTTGGGAGCATCTTGACAATACCGAGTCTTATCTACGACATTCAATCGCATTTCGATGGTCGATATGTGACCAATGACCTATTTGGCGTCGTTTCGCGGAGCAGACGGGACAATCGCATGGGAGAAGTGGAAGATAAAAGTCCGACGAAAATCAGTTTTCTGCTTCCGTCGTCGGGAATTAATGATCCTCGCGTTTGGATATTGGCATCGAGCTTTAATTTCAACGCGCGAAGGAACGTCCGATTTCATCAGCCAGGCGACGCGTGGTTCGGTCGAGGTGCTCCGGCTGATTAAAACTAATAACGTGGCAATCAAACTTTTTATAACGACACCAAAATGGCAAGGAAAACAAGTTTGAAGATATTGCACTGGCCATTCGAAGCACGCCATTACGTCGTGCGGAAAACGAATCATCGATTTTGCGAAAAATTTCAAAAAGGATCAATTTGCAGTAAATTCAAGTGAAATGTATTTGATTCAAGTGTATTGTCCAGCGAATATTCATTCAATTTATCGAATATACATGTATGTACAACGTAGTATGAAATTTATTTAATTCCACCGAAATTCAGTTCACATTTACTTTACGTTAATTTCACGCCACTGCGGGCGGTAACAAGCAAAATTATTTATTTGAAACGCACGGCCAAACCTTATCTAACTCGCGCGGTCAGTTTCTAAAAAACAATCCACTAGACCGAGACTAATCACCGGCGGAAAATCACGACTATCATATCCAGTTGAGTTTCAGTAGGTTTCCACTCAATTCAATTCAAGTTCAATTAACCATAACCTGATTTTCGATTCGCATTAACGAATAGATGGAAGTCGCATTAGCCGTGATTGCGTTAACTACGATAAAGGTGCCCTGCGAACGGATCATTTTCTCAAAGAAAAGTCGAACCGTTTTTTCAAGCCAACATTTATTATTTAAACAGTTGACAAGACAGATTTGTCTCTTTAGCAATGAATTTCTTTTATTTGCGGACATTATTCTGGATGCATGCACTCACAAAAAGGATGCATTGAGCGAAGAAAAATTTTCTTGGTTCAAGACAAAATGTATCTTGATATTTTGCCAAGAATAAATGTTCTTGAGCCAAGAAAAGTTTCCTTGATCCAAGATACTAAGTAATTAAACCAAGAAAAAATGTCTTGACAGGGTAAAATTAGGTTTGAATCGAAGAAAATAATAGCAAAACTTAGTGATTCTTCAACGAAGTTAAAGATTTTTGTGTGGGCAGTTCTAATTACGGTAAGGACAAAAAAAAACATTTACGCACCTTGGGAGCGGACAAAATTGGAACTAACCGCTCTTCGAGTAGTAAAGTAGCTCTCCAGTTACGACCTCGAGCATCTTTACCGCCCTAGGATGGTAAATTCCATTTTACCGTCCGCTTCCTAGGTCCGTAAAATAGCGTACATGCCTCGGGCGCAGTGGCGCCCTCAGCAAAAATATACTATTTTTTTCCGATCAACCGATTAAAAATACAAACACTCGCGTTTATGTGTCGTAAACATTTCACCAGCATCCTCAATTTTCAGGAGCTTCTCAAAATGTCCGAAACACTCAGTTCCGTTTGAACGTCTTGAAACGATCCGATTCGTCGCGCGGCTTTTGATACGTTAAAACGTCGAATTTCCGAATTAAAGCTCGGCAGTTGGGAGGTTTGAAAAGACGCTTTTAAAATACACAACGTGCTGTTATTGTAGAACGTTGTTAATTTACGTCGGACTTATTTGAATAGACTTACTCGCGCGGTGTAGATAGTTATATTCGAAAGGCACGTTTACAAACGGAGAAGTAATTTACTTGAATAACATTCGTATAATTCATCCGCGCGCGCGTACCTAGCTCGAAACAAGTTTAATAAAGCCACTTGTGTCAAAGCGCAATACGTATTGGCGACAATTAATTGAATTATCAAATTCGAAACTACGCGCAACACGTTTGGCCGCGTCGTTTCAATCAATCAACAATAATTCAACCGATTCTTCATTCCGGCCGCTTTGAGAATTATTATTCTGCAACAATTTAATGAGAAAACCGTCAACGATCCGTCGGAGCGTCGAAAGCGCTTCATTTCGACTCGATTGTTCGTCGAATCTCGAAGCGTCGGAGCTGAAGAATCCGTTGGTAACGCGTGAAATTGTTCTTCAGATTCTGAGAGATATTACAGCTGTGCACTAAAAACGCAAGTGTCTCACTTTGAAACATTTTTTTGTGTTTGAGACCCTTGGTGCCTCAACTGTGTCACAACTAAAACACTTTTATTGTCATGCTTTTCAAAAAACGTCTCAAAATGAGGCACTTATTTGTTTAACTGTGTACTTGAGGTCGCCTGAAATAACGACGACAGTTAATGTTTCAATGCTGTAAAAATTGTAGTACTTATTGTTTAGTGGTTATTAATTATTAATGCACAAAATTGTTCACTTTTGTTATTTTTTATTCATAAATATCGCTACTGTTGCAATTACTCCGGCTGACCTTATGGAAGATTATTTTAAAAGGAAAAGAATAGTAAAATAATTATTTAAATACGTATATTGATTTTACGTCAATATTTGTCTTAGAAATGGACAGCTTTTAATTACAAATAAAGATGTAAAATACCGAACAAAAAGGTTTGACAAGGGTGATGAAAAGTGATTGTTTCTTCGTTTATATTTCATGTTTATTATTTTGTTTTACTTTTTGTAATTAAAAAGCTTCCCAGCTCTAATTTGTTTGTTCTCGAACTGCGGTCTTGAATTGAGTTGTTGTTGGAAAAATTAATTGCCAGGTGGTCTAGCATTAATTTGGCAAAATTCTGTCAGACGCGTGCTGTACTCTCGTCAGACTTCGAAGTTTGACGCTCCAGACTTTTTCAAATTAATGTCAAAACAATATTTTTAATTTTTTTTTCCTCGCGGATACTATTTAAAATTATTGACCAATGTCTTGTTTCAAGTCACAAGTGTCTCAATTGTAAAAACCTTTGTCCGAATAATTTTAGCAATGATATTGACAAACGCTAGTAATTCATTTGCGTGCTGACAGTCAGCATTTGGTAATTTTCGTCGGTGCTTCAGACGTATATTTTTTCATGACGTCAACTTGTTAGTTTTACGTATTACGACGGCATTTATAGTTTGATTTACATCGAGAAAAGAACAAGTTTATAGTTTTTAATTAACTTAAAACAAACAGTGACTTTAACTCATATTACTTAATACTTTTTCTGTCACAATCATGTTTCAGAATTGTCACTTTAATGAATATTTTGATAGATTACGATACACCTCACCCTTGATCGTATTTCAATATTATTATTATTGCAAGCATTCAATACTTTGCTCATAATGAAGATGTTTCCTTAACTTATTGATAATGCAAACATGATCTTGCGCCATGCAAAAATTTGCATTTGTTCGTTTTGATATCGTAATTTTCATGAAACACTTTCATGACTATTACCAACTGAAGGATATTTTACGGAAATTTCAAATCCAAACTGAAATCCAAATCCAATTCAACTGAATATTGAACCATACATATATGTAAAAAAAAAATTCCAAAATAATGTTTTGATCACTAGAGTATCCACCCTAACCTGATTAGTTAAAATAACATCAAGTATGTAAATTTCATGTTAAGAACGTGATGTTTAAGAACACTATTCAACAGAGTATTACGTGCGCCAATAAACTTCGTTGAATTCGCGATTTCAAGTTGAATAAAAAAAAAACGAGAAGTCAATCGATACACTTAAACATCGAGGATTTATTAACGTATTGATGTTTTATTGTTTACGCTGAGTGTAAAACTTCGTTAGTGCATGTAATCGGATTCTCTAGTTATTTCACGGAATTCCAACGATACATTCTAATTCGCATTAATTGTACTAAACAGTTGACCGTTTTCGAACGAACATGTTAATTACAATGAAAAAAAAAATTACGAAGATTTAACTGTTCGTACAAATGTAACATTTATAAAAAAATATATAATATTTATATAATTATATAGTATAATATACAGTTGTAAATTTGGGATATGCTTCATTCTGAAATTACATAAAATGTTTTATTGATAAAACATTGTCAAATAATTTGAATAATCAAATGATTAAAATTACTTTATTGAACTATTTATAACAAAATTCTTTCTTGTATATCAGTATCCAAATATACCCCAAGGTTACAATACACTGAGAGAACAATCGTCTTAAGAATTAATGTAATTTTCAATAAAAGATTTGTATGACAGAATTATTTAAACATTAGATACTCAATTTTTAAATTTTACCATAATTTATAAAAAAGACGACTTACATATAAACTTTTCATATACATTGTAGACAATTTTAAAAATGAAGTATCTAATATTCAACTAATGCTGTCATACTTGAAATACGAATTGACTTCTTCGATGCACCGCATTAAAAATGTATCTCTACTTTGTTTTCTCTCACTGATCATAAAGTTGTTGAATGAAAATATTCTACCTGACGATTGTTGAATGAACATTAAAAAGTAAGTTACATTTAAAAGCCTTTCTCGTCCGATGTTGAATTAACATCGGAAAATTTGTCGGTCAAAAGTTTTCCACGCAAAATTCACTCGAATGTCGCTTCAAACTGAACATTTTTCGCTGGAATACTCAATTATGAATTAACGCTCATAAGGATAATATCGTGGCCAATCATTGAGACGTGATTTCAAGACCGATAGCGTTTGACGTCACAGGTTGCTCGAATCGGCATATATTATATTAACGCTTATTACGCGGGCAAGTCTAACTAGCGTTTAAATTTTGAATGAAAGACACGGTAATCGAAGAATGACGGGAAGTCAAGCACGCTAGCAGTTGAAGCGGCAAAAATGCCAGAAAAACGGCGGATTTCTTTCCAATCCTCTTACTCGTGCTCTGTTTCTCTTTCCTCCTTTCTCTCATTTACGACATCATTCCGCGCGTTCCCATATTTTATCATATCCCGACGTACAAAGCGAAACACAATTTCAGCAATACTTTTTGCCAGTCATTGCTTTTGCAGGAATTCTTTTGCAATTTCATTTTGCCGAGCAGAATCGCGATCAAACCAGTTCGTGAAATAAAGCAGCAATATCAAAAACATTCGTTTCAACAATTAGCCTTTGAAGCCATCAATTTTTTTTACTAATTTATTGAAAATGTATTGCTAAATTTGCGTGATTTTCGTCACTACGGAAAACACCTAAAAAATACTCGTTTTTCAGTGGCTCTCACTTTCGAAATATTTTTAACGATAGACATTTGATTTATTTTTAATTAAGAGTCTTTTTCAACGAGAATCAAAATTGCTCGGCATCACTTAATCAAATTAATAACATTCCTTGCTCTTGAATTCGCAAACATACGAAATTTAATTTTTGCGCTGTTCAAATGGTTTTCATTATTACAACCAATTAGTAGAAAAGGTTTTAAGAAATTTTATTTAAAATCTAATCGTTTCTCTTTTTTACATTCTGCCATTTGAATGTTATTTGCGAAAATGACGGTGTATTTTAAAAAGAGTAATGTTTTCGCACGTGTGAAGATTCGTGCTTTTGTGCAATGACGTCACTGGTTAACGCTTGGTCTTTCAAGCGAATCATACTTTTTTTCAATCTCATAAATCGGGATTTACGAATCGTCAATGGAAAAACAAGTGTCTCGAATAAATAAACGTGAAAATAAACGAAAATATTATTTAAATATAAAATATTATTTAATATTTAAATATTTAAATATTATTTATTTATATGTTGGTGAAATAAACGAAACCGTATACGAGTGACATTAAAAAATGTGTATTTAAAATAATTACTTTACATTAATTGAAACAAACATTAGTTACTTTCGTTATTAAATTTAGATCTAAAACATTTATATTAAAATTTTAGATGATAATTTTTTATAGTAACATGCTTTATAGTACTAATACTTCATTATTAAATATTAATCATATCATTTCTTGTATTTTAATTTCGAATTCTTCAGATAATATTATTATATTATTTATATTATATTTTTTTTGTAGATAATCATTGCAACTACAGTTGTTACGACTACGAATAACAAAATGGTAAGTTCGCTCAATTTTTATCAAGAAATTTAATTACAGTACATTATCTTGTTTTTCAAATGTGCATCCTGTTAGAATATTTCTTCTAACTCGGAATGTTAAATTTAGTGTGAAACTAGCAAACATCTCATTATTTGATTACAACTGAAATTAAAATGTATTTCATTCTGATTAAGATTTGATTGCATTTTAATTGTTTGAAATAAGGATGCAATCCATATTCATAAAAAGATTTTACATTGTAAGAAGAAAATCTGTCGACAAAATTATCAAGTTAGATTTACGTGAATTTAATGTTGAATCGTGATTTTAAATTATATAGAATTTTTTTATTAAACTAAATGATTTAATTAAATTTAATGAAATAGAGTCAATTATGAAATAAATAAAATAATATAAAATCAGTCAAAACAAATACAAGTGAAATTATAAATGTATGTGTTATATTTTAATAACATTCTAGAGTAATAGAAAAGGTATTCGACTTTTTACGCACCAGTATTTGCTAGCTCTTTTTTCTTTGAGCTTTTGCAAAAAGGTTAAACGTAGTTCGAAAATGGGTCAGCAAAAGGATACCGAGCCGACTTAGATATCTAGGTCGACCGTAAGATCAGGATCTAGTGTTAGGAACGATAGGCAAAAGAGTCAAAGTGGAAAATCAAGTTTACAGTCGTGAAGTTTGTGTTTTTTCCGTGCATGTCCCAGATAAAGCCTTTTAATTTTCGAACGCATGGAAAAACTTATTTAACGACAAGTCAAATGAAACAATATTATAAAAATGAACTTTGAACTTATCATTGCTGTTCATTGGTGAAATTATATACGAGAGTTGAGTTTATTTTTTTCGACTCAGAAAAAATACAGTGAAAATAATACTGAAAATATACTCTTCAGTTTTAATGCCACGCGAATCAGCACTACGAAACTTGATCGGACATTTCGCACGAAACAACAGTTTTTGTTTCATCCGTTTCGATCGCGAAATTGGACTTTTATCAACCAGACAAAGTATGCTCACAAAACAAAAGCGTTTTAGATATTCGTTCAATTTATCAGATCGAACAATCGCTCTTAACGCCCATCAAAGATTGGCTGATTAAAAATGGAAAAGAACGCACTATTTTTCTCGCGTTTCGTAAAAAAATCAACGCCGTCATTTCGCGATTAAATTTCACATTAGAGGCGAACAGAAAGATTTCATCGTTTTCACCTCTTTTTTTTATTACTTTGCAACATGCAAACTAATAAAACATTAATTAATATAAATGCTTATTAACAAAGAAGATTTTATCAAAGACAATTGGATAATTCTGAAAAATCGTGCATCTAATATACAGGTTACCATCGTCAATACGTAATGATAAAAAATCAAAATTAGTAAGAAACTTTTATGTTATAACTTGACCCACAACTCTCTTTTTAATTTCTTATAATAAACCTATAAAACATGTATCTCTTTAAAACTCCGAAATACCTTAAAATTCCGTTCCTTCTTAACATTCGCATAAATATCAACGGAATTCGCCCAACATTTTCCAACAGTCTTTGCGCGCACGCATTCAACATTCGCAGAAATACTTCGTTTCAAAAAAAACAACAATATCATCTCGAACATTGTCTTCCGCGAAATATAAAAACGATTTTCAGACGCACGACTCGTCAGTGGCATATTTTTATTTGAAAAAAATGCGCGCGTGCAATAAAAATCATCACTCTATATTGAGACGCGGGCTTTTTCGCCGAACGAAAATCAAATTCGCGCAAAGCAAATGGCGAATATATTTTTGCAATCGACGAGACTGTTGGCGCGCGTCGCGCCTCCGATTGTCCCGGAAACGTTACATAAATCGGCGATCTCAATGTCGCACCGGCAACCCGTAGGCGGAAGCGTGGCCATAAATGGACGGCTATTGTAAACATCGCCACTTCCGACCGTCTCGATGGCGATTCAAGTGTATGCGTGGCGCGACGGCAATTGCGTTAAACAATACCCAGAAAAGCCCGTCCGCCATTGTTCCGGTTTTCATTTTCGTTCGGCGCACGCGCCCCGCATAGGTCAAAACAATGAAACGCTTGACGAATCGCTTAATCGAATAATTGAGTTTCAATTGGAACACGCGGCTCGTTTCACTCGGCAATTAAAAGTTTCAAAAGACGTTTTCGACGAAAGAAAAATGGGTGGACTTTGTTGCCAAACTGGTGGCGCCATCCACTTGTTGAACGCGATACTTGTCCGAATTTCCGGGGTCTAATCAATTTTTCGCGCGAACACAAAGGTGTTACTTTCTTAAATATTAATAAAGTAGTAGGATATATAATAAATTAGTAAGCCCCGTATTGAAAGCGATGATTTTCGCAAGTCATAACAGTGCGGAAATGTGTATTTTTCTTCACGAGTGCGTCAAATTTATTTTTCAAGTTACGAGTTCTAAAGAAACATTTGGCTTTGCTTGAAAATTATTCCCTGAAATCAAAATACTTTGCAGGAAACGTAAGGCAAGTAATTTCTTTTTTTCTTCATAGAGGCGCCACTGTAGCTTTATCGTGAGTCTGTTGGAAACTCAGCGGAAAACTTTTTCGGCCGTTGGTGCAGGAATTATAGGTGACTTGAGAACTGATATACCCGGTTGTTACCGCGAGATAAGGCAACTTTTCGTTTCATATACGCTCTTTCAAATGAAAACGTCTGTTATCGTGTTGTTGCATTCTTTGTACTTAAACTTAGTTAAGGTTAATTTTGTCATCAATAAGTCTATGATTTTCATCTCTGTTTCTCGACTTGCTTCTATCAGATCAAAAAAAGGAAAAAAAGTAAAATAAAACAAATTTTATTATATTATTTCAAGTTAAATTACGAATGCTGATTTTACATGTTTAAAGCAGTTTTCGCATTGACATTGATTTTTTAACATCGAATCAACATCAAACGATATGTCGCGCAGATTGTCACATCATCAAACTGCAACATCTCTGAAAAGAAGATAAGCAATAAAATAATCAACATCGAAATAAATCTTACGCCGATGTCCTTTCATTTCAATCATTTTCATACTATTTGATTCGCTACGCACTTTATCAATCAACTGCGTCAATAACCGGACTCAACTTTTTGACATTCAATAGTTATCT
>JABFOV010005667.1:0-11718 GCA_022817685.1 Aradophagus sp. ZL-2020
GTATACGACAATACAAAATTTAGAATTTCAATTAATGTCAGGTGGAGTTTCTAATGAAAATGTATTGCTAGCGATTTATTAAAAAATAAAAAGTAAGTTTTTGAAGCGAAAAAGTAGAAACAAAAATAGAACACAACAAAGAAAAACATCGACATTTGATTTTCGTTTTCCATCGTTTTCGCTTCGCTTTCTCTTTTCAACATTTTCTATTCCAACCATTCTTTAAAAATCAGTTATTTTTTTAAAAAAAAGTTTGCATATTTCGGAATTCAGACTACTCTGCATATCAATGTTTTTAAATATTAAACCGAAAGAAAATTTAATTGCGTTTAATTAAATTTTATGATAATAATGTTATTGTTCTATCTGACTAACAGTTGTTTTTTTATTTTTAATATTTTTGATACACACAATATGCTCGAACTTTCAGATTTCTATAAAAATAGATTAAAAATATAGACATATAAAGACAGATTTCTATAAAAAAAATTGAATTTGACTTTTCAATTCAACAAGTAAATAATTTAAAATAAATAGAAACACGCCGAAAACTTGGCACCTGCACGATAAAACCGTATGACAATCCGCAGCACCTGCATTTACGTAAGAATATGAACGTCATTTTTCTTTTACCTTTTTTCCGGTAGAAAATATTCCGCTTTCATCTGTTATAGAATAACGTTTAAAAAGGGGAAACGGTGAAACAATATTTAACCAAAGAAATCACTCATTGAGAAAAAATTCACTGTAGAAGTTACCGTATGAAAGACAAAAATTTAAATAAAAACCAAAAATTATTGCAGAATTCAAACAACCATTGTTCACATTTTAGTAATTAAATTTGTCTCATTAATATAATAAAATAGCGAATAAAAGTATCATGAATTCAATTGTAGCTCAATTAAAATTTGGAAATTATTATCCAATCAAAGACTATCAAATTACTATCTAATCAACCTTACATTTTTTTCTGTTATGCAAAATGTATACTTTTTAGGCAAAATGTACATTGCTGATTTTTATTACAAAAAAATGTGCTAGAAGTATAATATTTTATAATAACGCTCATGAACTGGAAATTTTACGATCGATCAAAATTATTCTTTCTTTCTGATTGCGCCCAGAAAAACGTTTTACTAATTTTAATCGAAGTCTTCAGCATTATTTCTGAACGTTTAGTATTTCTTTAACATTTCTTTCGAATTAAAACCTCGATATAAATTACGATGACTTTGCTCGTCTCGTTTACTGAAAACTTGGTAAAAACGAACCATTTTAACACGCATGGATAATGACAATTATGATTGATTATATTTTCTATATTTCACTTAATGAGTTGTTACTTATACATTTTAGTATTATTAATACAATCTATACAACATATATCATTTTATTATATATAACAATAACAATTCTTGGTGCTTATTTAATCATGTTAGATTGTCACATCATATATATAGTTATATCGGCATATATATTTAACATTTTCTTCAATAATATGTTTCCCACTGTATTAGACAATGATTAATAACGTTTGGAGCGAAGTTTTCCAATTCCCATTGTCGAGCTACGTGGACGAATTCCGAAGGTTTCGAGTGTGCGAACATATCGGACATACGGCTCCCAATTTCTAGAATACACGAAATTAATAAATCAAACACATCAAGTGATCGGTACGAACGTCCATTGACAAGTCTTCGGGAACAAAACCACAATGCTAATGTACATCATGAGCTAACGTAACCCGGGTTTTCCATTTAAGTGAGAATATAAACATAAATTTACATATATAACCCGATAGGGTTCAGGTATAGGCAATCATTATACTCTTTGAGGAAACCGGCATTTACGTCGTAACTCGTTAAAGTGTATCGAGGTAACTGGTGTTTACGCCGATACTACACACACACTACAGCGAAATAACTCGCATTTGCATTCATACTCATGACACTGTATTCAAGTGATTGGCATTTACGTTGCTTCATACATGATCCCGACGAGAGCGAGTCTTTTGATCGGATTTCAATTGATCGTGTAATCAAATATTCGATGTCAATTGATCAGATTCGCTAAAGTGTCTTTTATATTCTTATTCATTAACGCGAGGCCGACGTTCGGCCGAACTGTCTCATTTCAACGGCCAGTCGGCACCAAAAGCATGAATTAATCGACTTAAAAATTAACGCCACCGTGAAAGAATTCATTCGCTTTCGATTTTACAGCAGTCGCTCTTCCGACGAAATCATCAACGTCTCACGAATTCGATAGTACTCTGCCCTTTTGACATTTGTAATCTAACTTTTATCATTTCCTCTTTTATCGTCCGCTTTTTCATGATCAGTTTTATAGTTTATTGTTGGTAAACGTGGTGAAATTGTAAATGCGCTCCATGCAGCGTTTCGTTTATTTGTTCTTCACCGACATAAAATTACATATTGCACAATTTCATTTGTTATTCAACATTTTCGTCCGAAATGAATTGTAAACATTGGACGTGGCATTTTAAAGCCGTTAATTTTGACGTTAACAATCAACTATGGTCCGGAAAATGGGACATGTTGAAGACCAATATTTCGTGAGCGTTAAAAATGAAAATCCTTTGTTGGGCGACGAACGAGCAACGGTTTCGCGAAGATTGCTTGAGATAAAATAAAAAAAAAAAAAAAGGACAAGTTCTTGGCAAGTGCGAAACACACGCATGCTTCGAATACATTATTACTTGTCGTCGAATAATGAAACACATGTATCATTGTTTGCCAGATAACCTAAAAGTCGTTTATGAAAAATTGTCATCAGCGGTGAAAAATAGATGGCACACGACAGCACGAATCCAAACCTCTTTGCCAAAAAGGTGAGGCATAAAAGATGTATTATATTACGGAATTTGTTCACCTGCGCGAAATGGAGGGAACCAACTGAATGAATTCGGCCGTTAAAGTGGAATAAAAAGACCATAAATTAAGAAGGAGTAAAAAGTTGGAAATGATTTCTATACGCGATAACTCTTTATATTGTGTTTTTCTTCAACCGACCGTCTTCAAATTGGGTTAAACCTGCCTTATTCTCTTGTCTTGAGGGTCTTGGACTATCATTTATTTTGATAATGCAAAACTTGCCTGATCAGGCAGAGTCTATGAGATACTGTTGTGATATGAAAATGAATTGTTATTTTTGTACAGTTGACACCGCCTTTTCGAAAAAGGTCTTAATCTTAATTTTAACGATCACAGCAAGTTGTGGGGAATAAGATAATCGTGTTACGTAATTCTGCACAAAAGCGATCTGAAATTGGCGCTGTTGAATCTTGAAAGTCTTCACAAAAGACTTGCAATAATATCCTTACAATTTCTAACAACACCGTGATTACATTATGTGGAAAATGCCGACACTTTTTCGCACAATGATTTCCCAATTGTGACAGAGAGCTGTAAATCATGAAAATATTTTGATTTTTAATGGTGCAACATTGATTTTATAATAACAGTAAATCAGATTTTTGCGCGCTCCCGTGCGTCTTACGTTGTTCGGTAAAGTCGGCCACAATAAGTGCAGAGGATGTAATGCGCCCCGTGGTGAACGTGGTCAATTGCCGTGGTAGCAATCGTATTTCGCCGTTTGAACGATGGGAATAAGGGGAAAGATGGTCCGAAGCGTAAGCTTTTTGCGTCGTATTTCTCGTTTCAACAACTCAATGGATTAACAGCGACACATTGTGAAATTTGAATAAAGGTTTTGAAAGTTCGTCGGTTACAACTTAATTATTATTCATCATCCATATTCTAAGCGGCAAGCATGACAATAGAGTGAGCCAGACGACAAATTTCTTGACTTTGCGCTGATCCTTTATAAGTTGTTAGAGAGGTGTTTGCGTAAGGCTTGAGACGGGATATTTCGTTGGAAAAACATCAAATTTCGTCTTTGTTAACACAATTAAATGTAAATGTAATTGTTGCTAACAAACACACTGACGTTTCCGCGAACATCAGTGTGGCAGCGTGACTTTAAATTGTTTAGCAACTACGCAAGATAATGTCCCTGTTTATGATCAGTTAATTTTATTATCATTCAATATAGAAATACATCATAGCGTTTGTTATTAATGCTAGAGAAATTGACAAAAACATTTATTTTCCTCTAGGGTACATTCTATGACTATTTTTTTAACCTATAAGATAGAATGTACCTTTAATTTCTTCTTGTCGAGAATAAAAATACATTCCCAAAAGTACTTTTGTCGTTTTGAAAGGATTTTATTTTACATCGAAACACTTTTTCTTCACCCGGAGCGATTTTTTTATAACTGCTGAAACGATTGAAAATCCCTTGACTCTAATTATACCGTGAAGACGTTCCGGGGGATTTATTTGCAATAGGTATATAATTGTTGTTCGAAGGGAGAGTAAAGAAACAGCAACGGGGTCAGTTGGGGATCTAAATATATCTCGCCACAGGCCTCGGGTCAATTGTCGATCTGCCGGCTTTCTAATGAAAATTTAGGAGTCATTATTGTCTCGTGGTAAATGCCGGAGGATTGTTTCCTCGGTATCGATACCCGATAACAGCAGGCGCGCCATTTCGAGGCAAACGAAATTTGTCGTCTTCGGGTGTGCGCTGCATACGTTGGCCGCTTCGCACGCTCGGACTGTTATTCTGCTTGCTTGCTTCTAATTTTTCATACTCCGGCAAAGAGTAAACTCGAGCTCTCGGATATCGACGTACGAGTAATAACTTATTTCAGAGTAACCAAAATCCGCCCTATCCGGACACGTACTCCATATTTAGGACTTCCCGCGCCGTAGCCAATATGTGTACATACTATTTTTCCGGCTCATGGTCGAGATAGATTACCAAAGGTTCTTAACTTTATGTCAGTAATTTTGAAGGGTTAAATTTTAATGATCCGACTCACTTGCCCGAGATAATGTATCAAGGCTTGGGAGCGGTCTGAACGTTACGTCACTGGATCTCGGCTGAACGTGAATTTGTTTGGCAAAAAGAAAAGTAAGGAAAGGAATGGAAAAAGGTATGGAGTAAAAATCATTTGTTGCTCGCGTGTTGCGTGGCTGGCCGTTGCCCCGATACATTCTCCTTACCTTCGACGTGCTTTTATTTATGCAACAAAATCCGACCCGAAACCGGCCAACGTTGAACGTAAATAATTTTTAATTTATTCCAAGACAAACACTCGCGTTTGGACTGGCGAACGAAATGGCCGGCAAATTGTGAGAACCATTATCCGGAATCATGATTTAAAATGTTTAAATATTTGCCCGCCGTCATACTTATTCAATTTTTCAGCTGGTTTCAGCTCCGTCCGCGGCGGAGATACATTTCCTTGGCTCGCTACTTCAAAACAGTTTTCATTTACTTCGTAGCATCGCAATCTCCTCCGCGGGAATAAGTTCGCTCAGAGATGTTCATTTATTGAAGGCCTTGAACGTGATTTAGAGCAAATCCGACTCCCCTTGTTATCTTAGAAGCGCTACGCATTGTGTAAAATGGAAGAATAATTATAAAGTCCTTAAACACCAAAGAAACGACGCGAGATACAACACCGCAGAATTATTTCCCTCGTCAGAGGCGAGCTCGCAAAAAGCCCGTTCCACTTCGCTTAAATGGAATCCGCCTATTTTCATTGCAACGCTAGTATGTCACCATTATTATCATTGAGTCCTAGCCATAACCGTGGAGCGTTCATTTCTATTCGTAACATTCGGGATACGGACGTAAATGAAAGGGTTCGGGTTTTGCGCAATTGCGAAGCACAACTTTCGCACAAGAGGGTTGACTTTAATAATCTGTAAGTAAAGATAGCAGAAAACGTCTATTCACGTTCGCTCGCGACGGACAAATCGAGACACTTTTAAATTGATAAATAAAAGGCTGCGCTTGCTCATTAAAACGATGATTTACCCATTACTTATTATGAGTGTAAGTTCAATCAAAAGCGTGCAAATTTTGTCGCTAATAAATCGACAGCTCTTTTTCTCGAGATCCCCCGATAATAATAATTGCGAGAGAGGGAGCTTAAGAGATGAGTGCGTGGGGGCGTTGGAGCGTGCTAAAATTACAAAATTGGTGTGAATGGTTGGTTTTAAATAAATGTAATAACGCGGAAACAATTATTTGTGAAATGACAAAGATAATTACCACTGCTGGTTGCTATAAACGTTTCGGTATATTTTATTGTATTAATTTGCACGAAAATATGTTTAAAATTAATTAGCTATGAGAAGAATGGGTATATGTTTACAGCTCCCAATGTAGGGTAGCAACCTCAGGTATAAATGGAAATAGCGCTACAGGTTTTAGCTTTATCTAGCGGACATCGTTATCTTTTACGTTATATATTTTTCTAAAGGTCAACAAGGGCCGTTCCAAAATGTATTTTTCTTATCTTAATTGAAAACAAAAATCTTGATTATTTTATAAAATTAAACGGGGAGTTTAATTTTAGGACTACAGTTAATGGGGCTTTAATTGATTTATTTTTATCATTGTTGGGCGCAGTCATTACCGTAAACAGATTTACTTGTTTTATTGAAATTGCTGTTTTAAATCAGATTATAATAAATGAATTTTTAGGAAAATGCCTCAGTAAAAACAAAACATTTACGGAGCGTGTATGGTTTAATTATCTTTTTCATTTACGAGACATATAAGGGAAAAATGAACATCATACACTAGCGTAAACGGTCGATACGATTATCTACGTATATGTGTACTAATTTTAAAATTAGTATCTAAGCTATATAGATATTATATGCTATATACGCATTTACTTTGTAATAAAAAGTCCGTCGCTGCTGAATCTGAGATTCGAACACCAGTTCCCGTCGTGATGTTTCAATTTATTGCGGCAGTCTATTTATTTATCTGTACGCTGAAAGAAATGTAATTTCATAAAGTACAATCACTGATTGAATTTTGAATGAATATCACATGTGCTAATACAATTTCCTAACAGTATTAATACTCTTTTTAAGCGCACTATTTACACTTTTCGAAACGCTCAAGGAGAGTCCCAACATTGCTTGAAAATTACATTGGCGCTACATTGGCGTACGATATACATTCAAAATTCAATCAAAGATTGTACTTTGTGAAATCACATTTTTTCAGATATACATTTAAAATATACATTTTTAAAATATTTTCTATTGTACAATAATCACGTACAACTATATGCATGTATGCGGGTAAAGTTTGTTAAATAACAAAATGTCACAAATTTAAGACTTAAACAAATTTGGAAGTGCGAAAGTCAGAAAAAAGGTGAACATGATTTGATTTAAATACGTAAAAAATAATACATTTTAATATAAAGTGTTGTTTGTGACATTTGCCCTTCTAAATTTTTCCATGATCAAAACTCGTGGCACTTTGCTATGTTGCAAACTTCACTCACGGATAATATATGTATTCAAGATAATGTAAATTCATAAATCTGTATTTCGTTAAAATCATTTATAAGAGGATTATATTATTATTGTATTTATATATACATATGTAATATATTTACACACATATACCTTACATGGAAGAAAAGATCTTATCATACCTGATGTAAAATTATTTACTTTCTTTTTCTTCGAATTCCATCTACAATTTCAAGTTGATGCAAATTCACGTATGGGTATTCAGCTGACAAAACCATATACGAGGGCATTTCATTTACATGACATAATAATCTTTTCGTATATCGATAATTTGGAATCTCATATACGTTTGCAACTCAATGCACTCCGTGTGTGGACATTTTATTGAAACACATGAAAGAAAATTTATTTCCTTTCGACATATCTAGAAATCAAAATGAAAACGTACAGCAATTTCCATATCAAAAACTATTTACCACCGTATGCTATTGTCTTAAAAATTAATGATTGATATTATGTTGATGTTAAAAATATTATTTCAATCAAAAGTTGTTGATTAGGATTTAACATCATGCCATATTTTATCGAAAAAACTTTATCGTAGATCATCATTTTGCTTCTGAACAATGAAATTTCGAAATTACATTTAGCTCTTTTCCTCTCAATTTGTAACAGTAACTAAAGCTATTTACCTAGACCCACGTCCAAAAACCATTGAAAATACCCCCTTTGATTGTAGGCGTTATAGTGCATTCGCAGATACCATTACAACGCCGAGGCAAACAACTTTCACAGCATAAAGTTCTTCCTTCTAGCTGAGAATCAGTTATAATTTCAATGTAAATGGTCAAAGTCGGTAAAAGAGGGATCTAATACACGGAACACTGTTTTCCGAGCTGCAACAACAGCCACTAAAATCCTATTACATCTGTCCTGATTTGTTAAGACGACTGAATTTAAATTATTCCGAAAATATGGTTGGTTTTAGTACGAACGAATGTGCAACAAACCGAGCCACGCCAAGCGCGACCGCTGAATTCAAATACAGAAATTTCGAATGGTCAAATAAGTGGTGGAGTAATTTTCGTTGAACATTGTGAAGAAAATCAAGCCTAGTAATGCAACTATGTACCTTAATTGCGCGCCGCACGAAAGACTATGAATGCAACATTTCGAAATCCCGTGATATTATATACCATCCCTCGCAACGAAGATTTCGAATGCAGCACTTATTCTCCATAAAAATCCGAAATTACGACGCAACGGTATATCTGACAATAAATATTTCTGATAACATGCCTCCTGAGCATTCGCGAAGGTGCTTCAGGTAATTGCGATTATTAAAGCAGAAATACCTGGAAAGGCACATTCTTTAAACGAACGACGATCGGAATTTTTCCTTCTCATGATCCATCGAATGTGCACGTTATTCGGTAATGATTCGAACCTTATTAGGGTTGATGTATAATACCGTAGGCGGCGGCTTCCGGGAATCACAATGCACAAGCTGGGATGTCGAAATGGTAAAACGATTGGCATCGCTCAGTCATACACGTAATTATGTGTATGGCAAGCGATGGACGATTTTCTGGTAATAGAATTAGCCGTTCGATAAGAGTGCCGTCTAATTTCTATTCGTAGAAAGGTTTGACGCAAATAGTTGAAGAGGATTTCCGGCAGGCGCTTACGAAAGACTTGCTTCTGCGAATTATTTGATGACAACAAAGGGAATATCGCACGTTAATGGCTTAGATATAATTCAGGTGCTAGTTACTAGTAGCATCTTAACCACCGCTGCGCCGTTCGTTAGTTACCTGTTTTGACGTAAGCTTCGGGGCATATTGAATTTGTTATCAACAATGGACAGTGTCGGCTTACAAATGCTGAACACCACGATCATAATGATAATAATAATAATAATGATAACAATAATAATAGCAACAATAATAATGATAGTAATATTAATAATGGTAATAATAACAACAACTACGGAGAGGAACTTGGACCGACTTATGTTGAAAACAGTCGATAAAATCGAAGCGAACAATCTCGACGAAAGCATACTGAAATCAGAGAATCACGATCAAACAAACGAGGCAGACAATTAAAGGTGAGGCTGATCGTCTGAAAAGTTAATTGCGTGTCAAATTGTATAATAATTTAGTGAAATATGAACTGGTCCAAGTAGGCGATACAAGGCAACAATTAAAACTGTAGAATGACAAAGTTGAATTGCCGAGAAGTTTGGAATCAGAATATGGTGGGAACTTATTTCAGAGAGAAACGGACTTGGCTGTGCTCGCTCAAGACGAGCCAATCAATTTTAAAATCTGGACCTCAGTCGCCATCAATTCGATTACCTCGTAATTCTCGCCCGGAGGGCATAACGAACGATTGGTAGCACTTTATTCGCGAAACTAAAGCAGATTTCAAAGACCGCCGGGAAAGAAGTATATAACATCCTGAATACGCAATCGAAGAATAAACATTGCGGTAACGGTGTTAAGGAAAGTGATTCACGAAGTGGACGGAAAAGTCATACGGAAAATGGAAATTACAGTTATCGGAAGAAAGGCTTTGGGAATAAATCCTGGCACTGCGAGTCTGGTGGGAGGGCAAGTTTTTTTGTACGTATAAATCCATTAATAGGAATTTAACGTCCACGGGGAAGCTATCAACTTTTATGTTGCATGTTGAAGTAGACGAAGAAAAAAGCAAGGAATTGAGAGAGCAAATAAGCGAAGGAAAACAACGACACCGGTGAAACAAGGCAAATGAAACAAAGTGACCAGGATGGAAGAGAGGAAGCTCTTTTCCTTCAAAAATTGGAGCAAAGTTACTGAAGAAAATAAGCGGACGTTGGGACTAGGAGCAAATCAAGAATCACAGCGGAGGTCGTTCCCTATTATTAAACGTGGCAGCAAGCTGATAAGAATAATCTACAGCGGATTTCCGAATTTGTTTCACGATCGAATATTAAAAGCCAAACAGTCGGCGACGATTGACAAACAGTGAATACGGATATTAAAAATCTGTATCGAACAAAAAAGAAGCTCCGATACAAATATTACTTTATTGAAAAAGTTTTTTTTTAATTTCTAACTCGCTGATTGAAATTCACACAAATTAGACGTTATACGTAGATGAATGAACATATGCGTCTTTGGTGCAGAAATAAAACTGAGGTATTTTTATATTTATCCGTTAAATATGGAAAGAGAATGGAATTTAAAGGAATTTCGTTATACCTAATAAAAAGTGCTTATGATCTATTTTAACGTAACTACTACATTCATCTAGTGCTTTTTAATAACACAAAACCCTTGATCTCTTGTTCATTCGGAATTTCGAACTAAAGCGCGCTTGCAATGTTGAATCGAAAAAATTTTTCAAAACGTATTCAGCACTCAGTGATCTCAGGATCACTCCACCTACGCTGACAATATACAGCCGTGTATGATTATGCTAGTCCATAAATCCGACGAACGTTGACGGCTTATTGCTACAATGTAAGTTGTCGGCAGGTGCTTCTCGTGCAATGATTTTCCAGAATAGAGAATTAATATCATTTCGTATTCCAATCCTTGTTAATAATTCATACATTAATAACAACTTCATTCCAATGTTTCTTTTTTAGCATTCAATAATTTTATTGTATGCTAATGTATTACTGTACAATGACGTCATCCTTTTTATCAATGAATTCTCGGAAAAAACAATTATTTTATAATTAAAAGCATTGTCCATTTTTTCCAAATTTTGCACAAAGCAGAGTTTGCAATAAATTTTCCCCCTTAAATTGAGTAAATTTATTATACAAAGTAATATTTTCTGGAATTTATCATTTCGTGAGATTTAAAAATTACACTAACTCAGGATAAATAAATAATTAGTAAAATTGAAAAAATCATATAATTTGTGGAAAATAAATACATTGTTTACTAATTTTCAAATTTTTTAGTTTAATACATCGATATTTTATCTTATAGAAGATAGAACACAATTCATCAAATTTGGGAAAAAAATTTATGAATATTTTTCTTCAAGCTGAACTGATGTCAAACACATTATTATGTTATAACACTGAGCTTTCAAATGTGTATGCATGTATTGAAACTTACACGGGGAGAAAAAATGCCATTAAATCAATAACATATTCGATATAGAATGCAGGATGTTAAAACAAAATCAAATGTTGTTAAGTTAAAAACGACAAGTAATTGCCTCAAAAACCGGTCGTAATAGAACGCTCCATGCGTGGATCCAACTGAGTTAAGCTAACCTATAAATTTGAACAAACGTATATTAAATAAAGTAATAAAATAATTTTTCATGTCAT
>JABFOV010005668.1:0-11717 GCA_022817685.1 Aradophagus sp. ZL-2020
TTATTTTAGAATGAGCAAGAAAAAATTCAATATTTGATACAGATGGCAGATTTATTAGCTATTTATATTGAGCTACAATTGAAAATTGTCACAAGCGAAAGTAAAATAGTTGAAATATCGAAACAACTACTGAATTTTCTTTATATATATTTAGGTAATGATTTTATTCTCAGAAATATTTATTTGAAAAAATTATTCAATAAATTATACAATTAATATATAATTACATACTTTTTTTCTAGATAAATCGCATAATCATATTGCAAGAACTTTATTACAAAGTAAATGTACATCAAAACAACATCGCGATATTTACGAGCCTCTGTTCATGTAAGACATCCATCTTCCATTTTTACATCTTTTCATCTTTAGAAAAGGACAAATAGTTATGTATAAATAGTATGTCATTTCAAATTGATTCACTCGAGTGATCGATTGATCAATTTGTCCTTTTCTTAATGAATTAAAGAATCTTACAATAATTCCAAGTACCGATGTAACACCTTCTCTCTTCACAGGAAGTGTTTTTCTCGTGCACAAATCAGTCCTACTACAATATCGGACGAATCGTATTTGCGATATTTGCTCCTTTTACTCTGCTGGCGAGAGAACACTGATGATCATTTAAAAAAGATGGAAATTGAATTGATAGGTATTGCAAAATTAGGCCACACAATTCCCGATTCAAAATCTGAATTTTCAAAGCTAATGTCAAAACCGCCGAGTAAGTGGATGAAGAGTGACACAGCTTGGTTAATGCAGCTTTACTCCTTTGATCTGCGCCGAACCTGCAATTTATTTCTCGTTTATGAAGTCAAAATCCATGGATTCACTGAAAATTCAAATCAGTTTTTTAAAGGGCAACTTTGATTGAGGCGAACTGATCAGACGCAGCCGAAGCGCAAGCGCAAAATCATTGAAATTGATCTTAGCAGCAATGAGAGCTCTGAAAATGAATCAAACGAAAAAAAGAAGAAAGTAGCTGTTGTTGAAAAGTCGAAAAAGGTTTGTGCTTTCAAGAGAGCAAATCAGATTGAAATTGTCGATGCTGAGAGTACAAATAATTCAGTTTCAATGCACTTATTCAATGAAAAATGTTCAGATGTTTCAATTAAAACGACTTCTAAACTTACATTGTACAACAATGATTGCATTAATCGCACTTTAATACAAAATTATCAATCGATGAAACTAAGACGTAAAATGGAAAATCAAAAGAAATGTAATGGAATGGAAATGAATCATGAATCAAAATTACCCACAAGGCTAAAAAATAAATCAATATTGAAATATAAAAAACTATTATTTAAATCTCCTTACGATTTATTAAAAGATCTCTCATTGACAGAAATTCAAAATTTGAAAATCAGCTCTGTTTGTACAAATGCAATTGACAGTTTTCAATTACCATTAGAAAGGATAAACCACAGGAACCAAATTACAGACTTGAATAATTATTTATCTATACAGATAGATCCACAAGTTTTGCTAAGGTTAATGGATGAATTAACTTGCAATGCCACGCGAAACTGTTCTAGTCACTTTTTACCAAGCGATTCGCGTGAATGCTCTGAATTTACAATGGCCTTAAATCCATTTTTGAAAGCAATATCAACAAAAAGATTCATAAAAATGGGTCAACTGATATCTGAACTCTGCAAGTGGGAAGATTTTGATTTTGATATTTTAGCTGTGTCTGATCAAGTAGACTTGAAAAAAAAGTGTAAAACTATTGGGATAGACATGACGCATGATATTTATTCTTCTGCTGATAAAAGGCAAACAAATCGTTCATGGAAAAGAAAAGAAAAAAATAACATTATACATTCTCTTATTATCAAAGAAACACCAGTGCCAATCTTTAAGGGGAAAGTGAAATCTAAGGAAAAATGTTTCAGTCACAAAGTTATTAATTGTTATCCGTGTTTAATGAGTCTCTCTCGCGAACAAAGTAAATGTCAAAAGAACCAGAAGAAGAGGATTAAATCTACCAGAAAAGTAGCAAGAGCTTCCATACAAGAATCCATTATTCGGAAGATTATGTCCATTTTTGATCCATATATTTCTAACAGGATTAGCATTTTTAAATACTTAAGAGGAAAAGAAAATTTGAAAATCATTTCTGATCTTTTATTAACTTCACAAAATAAAATCGATGGCATGGTCTTTTCTGTCAATGGTTGTCAGCTAATGTTAAAAAGTAAAAGCAGAGACGATCAAAGGAAAATCGAGTTTCTTTTGCAACTTACTGACATTGATCTGGAACTCCTGCCAAAGTTAATAAAAACAAGCAATGATAAGGGCATCACGTGGCGTTACTTGAATAATAAATTCATTTCAATGGACGAATGCGATTCTAAACAAACAATGGCCTTAAATTCGTTCCTGAAAATATTTAATGAAACTTTGGACGACACGTGTCTGTTTAACTTTGAACGAAATAATTTTGATCTTATAAAGACATTAATTTTCCATCAAACAATTCCATTGAATGAGTTGAAAATCAATGAGATCACTTTGCCAACAGTTAACTTTAAAAATGAAACTGACATTTCTCATAATTTATTATTAGGTATGCTTCATTTTATTTGAATTTTCTACCATAAAACTAGATAAATTCTTAATGTCTATCATTTTTTAATTTTACAGATATAGGGAATGACGTGAAACAGCAAAATCCTGATACAAGGGAAAAAACAGTTCACATTCAAAAATCTAAAAATGACATTCCTGAAGTTCTGGCTGGATATTTTGAACCTAGTGACGAGATTTTAAACTCTGAAATTAATAAGCTAGTACAAGATCTGAATCCAAGGTTGCTGCTGGACTTAAGTCAGCAGTTGTTAACAGGTTTAATGCCAAATGTCGCTAATGACTCAATGCAGGAGCATGTCGCCTTAGAGATTACTCAAAGTCTTGACCAAGCAAAGCTCGGTCTAGATTGTAAAAATAGTACAAATGATGTACGCTCTATCTGTGATGAAAGTAATTATAATGCAGTGTACAGTTTAAACAAATCAAAATATAGTTTTGATAGCAATGAAAACCCATCTGACCAATGTTCGAATGATGTTACAACAGAACTGAGTGATGATACAAAGTGTGTTGATGGTAATAAAATATTTAATGAAAACAAAACTGGAGAAGGTAAATCAATAATTGTACAATCAATAATAAAAGATAAATCAGTATTTATAATAATAACAAAAGATGAATGGAAAGTAAATAATAATTGTAAAATTAATATCACAGGACGCAGTCAGGTTTGGGATGAATCATTTAACATTCATAATGAATTTTATGACAGTTTCGATCATTTAATTGTCGATTCTGCATCAAATATTGATAGTCAACTGCCAGTGGAGTCGAAAGAACTTTTTACATACCAGGAGGTTGGTTCTGATGGTAAGTTATACAGATTTTAAATATGAACTTGAAAATAAGAAATTGTGTAAAGACAGGAGATTGATTAATTCATAATACATCAATTTATAGTATCTAATTTAATGTGGGATGAATATTTTGATATTACTCATCGATATGAAAATCCGTGGAACGATAAAAGGGAAAATCTAAGTCCCTCTGCATTTGACATTGAAATCATTGATAATATACCCCAAGTGAAATCGAAAGATCGACTTCTTTCTTACCAAGAATGTTCAGAAGGTAATCTTGTTCCTTTTTAATTATTGTAAGTAAAAACTTCTTACATGCCGTAAATTAAATTAAATCAAAATTTATTGTTACGTTTAGAAACAGAAGAACTGAATGAATTTACGTATTCAACTGGGCAAAAAACTTCAATTTTGGACAGCACCGAAGAAGAGTTCATCAGTATATCAGATATGTTTATGCCTTGTCAATTTTCCATTGATTTTCATAACTTTAATGTTGATAATGAATCGCCGAAAGCTCAGCAATCAATTACTTTGGATCTTGAATCATCATCGAAGATTGACCTTAATACCAAGGACTCCGTTTCAAAGCAACGTGCGAAGATTATCAATCCTATTCAAGTGGAAATGACTGAGAAAAAACGTAAAACTCGACAAACTTCATACACTGAATTCAGCAGCAACCAACCATCATTGAAGAGACGAAGATCGACATTTACAAAGAAAAAGACGCGAGGTATTACTGTGATAATTAAGACTTCATCTCATCAATTATTGATGCATAAATTTACTGTTAAAGTTTTTAAAGTTTATTTAAATCTGTGATATTTATACTAAATAATATCTAACGTCAGCCGCAAAACACAAAAGACTAATAATGTGCCAAAGAAAAAGAAATAATAGTAATACTAATATTTTTTATAATATATATATAATATAAATATATATATACACACATAAATTTAATCTTTTTCATATACATTTGAGATTAAATTTTTCTAAAAATTTATGAGTACAAATTATCATCAATTTAAGACAATCATATCAGAGAAGGTAAGAACATAATAAATTATATTTACATTGTAATTATTTTTATTTGGTATATAATCTTTATGCATATAAATCGTTTTTGATGTTTCAGTGTGATCAGTGACTTGGTACTGCAACTGATGCAAGGATTTCAGCGATACTATTTTAATTGACGTTAAAATAAGAGTTAGTATTAAAAATCATTTGTTTAACGAATAAATAAATTTCAAAATAGTTGTTTGCTAGATTGCGTTACTGATGAGGAACTGAAACTGAACAATTCAGTTTGATCACTGGCATTATTATAATATAAAATATAATGTACTGATAAAATATTTTTAAGAATTAGCATACAAAAAGAAAATGTAAATTGAATAGATTTAATTTAATCAATATTATTCATTTGGGCAAAATAATTAAGATGATCTTTGCGTATTCGTTGTTTTATTATAATCAACAAATATGCCAAGTAATAAATAAAAAATTATCTTTATCAAAAACGACATATTAGTACATACAAAAACATACAGAAAAGGAGACAATTCTTAGATCAATAAGTATATGTCAGACCGGGAATCGTCGCCGTTTCTTTATAATTAATGTGTTCTTTTTAATAAAGGTGGATTAAGTGAGTATATTTTTAAAATCGTTATAATATTGATGAATCTTAATAATAGATACAAATATATGTAAATAAGCAATCGATTTAAGTTATATTGAAGTATACGAAATCAATACTATCAAGTGTAGTTTAATTTTACGTTTATATTGATATTGATTGTAGCAATGAATTGTGAAATTCATAAGTTAACACTTTTCTAATAAAAGAAATTGCTGACTCTTTTTATTCCGTGCCATTATAATTTAAGTTAACATTAGTATTTTTTTAATATAAAGACAAATTAATTAAATAAAAGCATGCAAATATTAGCAACTCGGCAAGAAAAAAATTTTCTAAACAATGGAAAATTTTATATAAACTATATTAATGTATATGTAAAATGTAGGTTGAAAAATTATTTAATAATACAGAGAAATTGTTTAATAATACAATATTTATTTCCATGTACGACTTTATATGCACTTTGTACTCTATATGTTCACATGTGCATATAATGAGCGCATATACAAAAATACACGTTTGGTTAACAGCATTATTAATTTGATTCATTGTCAATAATATAAATACCGATACAAAATATTTATACAAATTTTATTCTTTTGTATTTCGTCTGTTTATTTTCAATTATATCTAATTTACTTGCATTTACTTTTTTAACACTTACTCTTGCACACATCTTTCGTTCTTTGATACAGGAATTCTTAAATAAGAAAAATAATTCAATAGCATTCATGTAACTAAATAAAGAGTAACAAAAATAAATTTACTAACAAAGAGTTGAAAATATATCATTTTTCAAGTTACTGAACTGTAAAAATATTTTTAGAAATCATTCAAGATAATTAATGAATTAATCTTTACATAATCTTTTAGTTGTGTAAAAAGTATCTGAAAGAAATTATAACAAGGCACTTTCAATAATCTTATTATATATTGTGATTGATTGAAACATTTGGTTTCAACTGAAAATGATTAATATTATGTACAATTATTCTTCTCAAACCATTTTTACATACAGTTTACGTACTGATTTGATACATTTCAGAAATAACGATTGTAAATAAATATCAAATATCATCAAAGTGAACAAAAAAATGACAATGTAAAAAATAATTTGTTTATAAAAATCTATTCACTTGTGGCACATTTTTATGGAATAAATGTACAAAATTAATTTCGATTAACTCAATAATGAATATAAATTTTATATCAATACACATTATAAAAATTGTACAAGTTTTTAAATGCTCCTACATTAATTTATTTCGTTTTCTTTTATTATTCACAAACAGAGGATTGTGCTATAAAAAATCAAGGCTTGTAGAAACAACACGATGCAACAACGTGCACTAGTAATTGTTTAATATGCACGTTCCTTGTCATTATAAAGCATGCATATGAATCATGATGCACTCACAATCTAATGAGAGTAAGTGTTATAATTTGTTGCTTAGCACATAGCACAATGTCAATAAGTATCGCTGTTTCATGAAATTAGTTGACTCGCTTTTTCACAATGTATGTTGACATTATTTTTTATGATACAATCCTCTCCCCATGTACTTACGTGTACACGTTTTACTAGATATAATTTTTCAAATATAATTTTGTTATATTCAAATCATCTTTAAACTTCAGTGTTTATAAAAATAATTATGGTTTGAAATAACTACTTTCAAATATATTATTTGATATTACATTAGTTTACAAATTTACAGACAGTCCTCCAGACTGTCATCAAACTCGTTTCAGCTGGCGTTAGAAATATCAATGTCAATAGTTTCGTCCTTTAACAACGCCCTTTTGTCTTCCTTAACAACTTGCTTCTTGCCGCCTGCTTTTCTTTTGCCCCTGTTGATCACACCATTCTCATCATCCATCATTCGCAAAATTTGTGTCTGATCTGAACTTTCCATTGGAGCAATAGATATGTCTCGAACAGCTCGGAATTTACCACAGTTGTTTAAGTGTTCATTCTCCAGTCGGAAGAAATTCCATATAAACCGTCTAAAATAAATCGATCAATAAGTAAAATAATGTTCAATTATGAATGACAAGAATTCGGAATAACATTTTTTTTTTTTTTGCGAGAGTCATGTACCTAAATACTTCAAGTGGAGCCATAATAGAAGTCATCAAGTCAAAGGAAACATAGTTGTATTCAGTCAAAACGTAAGTAACGACCCATGAAAATCTCAAAATGAAATCTTCAATGATTGCAAAGTAGTAGAATCCCTATAAAAAGTTATTTTCTCTTGAAATGTTAATTTGTTTAAATAATTAATATAATTGAAAACAATTGCTTTTGAGTTTAGAGAAAAATACCATAACCATTATGAAATAGTTTATTTTCTTACCGACGAAGAATAAACGACTTCTTCACGTAGGAAACGATTTTCACCAGCATTACTATCAAGAAGACCCCAGTCCATCTTAATATCCCACGTGTATGAGTAAATCGAACTTATAAAACAACTAATTAACCACATCCACAACCAAGGACTTTCCCATCGACTTTCGTACTTTTCTAGAACTGTTAAAATAAGTGATATATAATAATAATAATAATAATAATAATACAAATTAATACTATCCTTATTATGCCATTCATAAAACTTTTATATAGGTAAATGTGTAAATTTTATATAATATGCGTGGTAAGATATTGATTTCTCAGTGCAATCGCGATGCAAACATTCAAGATGTCCAAGCTACCGTCTTTAATTTATGCTAACTTTGGTTCCATTTTTCAAAATATCTTAAAACTAATTGCAATTTTCTAATGAGGGTACTTATATATTGCATAGTAAAGATTCTCTCTTTTCTGTCTAATACCTGCAGTTGAAGTCATTTAATTCACTTTTTTCTACAGAAATACTGCAGAAATACTACATTATAAAGTAATTGTTTTTTAAGAATAAACTATTAAATTGATATTACCTTCATACTGAGTTCGTAAAGTATAAGTTAAAACAACAAGAAAGGTGGTTGAATATTTTCCAGCATTTACTAAATGAGGAAAAGCTTCTTTCGAGTCACGGTACCGTCTTACACATTGTGCAAAACGAAACCAAGCAGGTAAACAGCTAACAATGGGCCTTATGATGAGAGATCCAGTCATACACTGAGTGGTATCACCAGCTTCCAACCAGTTTCCATTAGTAATATAAAAGCATGTCAGGAAATGGAAATCCAAGAAAGCAGTAACTAAGCTATTCATCTGATCCGCTAGCCAGAAGTCGGCAAAATTTACATAAGCAAATGGCGCTATTATCACCCTCCACTGAAATGAAAGAATTGTACAAATCAAGAGTATAGGATTAATCTTGGCATTATAAAATATTATCTCAATTTTTTTAATCTCGTTAAAATTGTTTTAAAATTTATCTTGGAGAAAGAGAGATTTAATATATTTTTAAAACACAATATTATGTTACTTGAAACTTTAGCAAAATCTTAATTAAAATCCTAATTAAAAATTACATTATATTATGAAATTCTTCAATTTTTTCCTTGTTTTCCTAATTTTATCTGTCTTTATATTTTCTGTATCACATAACTAAGAAAATAATTTTTTTTCTTTTACACTATAAAAATTGTAACTTACAATGATTCTGAGCAGCCAAAACCGTGCCTCGTGTCGAAAAACTTTGAATGGATTGAAGAGAAACGCGAGCATAATTCCAACGAGACCAAGAGGATTTGCATAAGGTGGTATACTGAGATTCGTGCTGTATAAAAAACTTAGCAAACTAAGTGTCCAAATGACACCGAGCACCGCTGCCAATTCCATTAGGTGTTGTTCAGACAGATGATTCCTTGGATCAAGCTCAAATATAAGTACATGATTGACTCCTGACGATCGCCAACCATAAACGTTCACACCTATCAAAAATACTATCTCAATGAGAAGCAGTGGCCCTCTATAAAGTCGAAACGCCACTTTGAGATTTTCTCCTCCATCATGAAATATCGCTGAAAATTATATAATTTATGTTGTAATAATTTCCTGATTTATATTTTTTAATGATTGGTTTCTATTTTGAAAAGCAATTTGAAACGTGATTTCATATATACCAGATAATACAACAGCAATAAATAGAACAATAAAGCTTCCAGAGAAGAGGCCAACTTTAAACGTTGTCCAGGGACTCTGATGTTCACCCAATGGTGGTACCCTAAGCCTTTTCATAGCACGTTGCCTGTCACCTCCTTCTAAGCCATTTGTTACCGTTGCTTCTGTATCTTGAATTAATCTATCAATATCTTTAGATGTGTAAAAATGAGATGTTTCCACACATTCCACTCTCCATTTTGATCCAGTATCAACAGATAATAACTGAAACAACAAAACAGAAGCTTTGGATAGTTTATAAAATTAATAATAATAATAATAACAATAATAATAATAATAATAATAATAATAATAATGAATTAAAATATACCTTATCATGTTTTTTGAGAATTTTGCGGAAACCTGTATAATTCAAATTTTGGTAATTTTGCAAAAGAATAAGCGAGAGATAAAATTCCGAGAAAGCGAGCTTCAGCTCGCGCAATTTTCTTGTGGTTATTCGATGCTTTGTGCTTGTTCTACCCTTGTGCTTTCCATCATGCTGTAATCCTAGAGCTGTTTTGAGTTCGCTTTGCAGTGCAGCATATTTTCGTGTCGCTTCAGCCATTTTTTCTGCAAATTAACGTTGTAATATTAAACTGAAAAAATCTAGTAAGTATTTCATATATTTTTTAACAAAATAATTTAAGTATACACATGTTTAAATGTATGTATAACTACCTGAATAGAATGTATTAATTTTTTTCAGTTCTCTGTCACAAAATGTGAAAAATACTTCGTCAAATGAAGCAAAGTGGCGAGAAATGACTTCTGGTTCAACACTTTCTGCTGATGGTGCTTCTTCGACCGCTGTATACAACATCGCTTTCATTTCCTGTGGACAATCATAACAAAATAAGTATTGAATTCATAAATCATTAATTAAAGAAATGAGTTTTGTATTTTGAGAGTATTTACAAAAACTACCCTAGACACTAGGTTAATTTTTAATCTTTAACAAATGAATTAATCTTTTATTTTTATCATTCGATAATTAACGAAGTGATATTAATTAATAACATTAATTACATATGATATCAGATATAATCAATACTATTTTGAAATGTTTTTCAAAAGGGTAATTTAAATGTAATTAATAATAATTTTATATGAAATCTTTAGAAATGATACAAAACAAATTAAAAATATTTATATTTTTATTTCATTTGTTAAAATATGTGTTCACAATTCTATCAACTAATTAATTATGTCATTGCAAGTCATGTTTTTGCCGTTCAAAATAAATTAATGGAAGTATTAACTTTAATTAAACAGTAATTTAGTAAACCCAATACCTATATAAATAAAAAGGATTTCTGAAAATGAACTGAAACTGAGAACTTTTAAATTTTTTTGACAATGTATAAATATTACCATGGACAATATGCTGTCTTTGCAAGAAAATCAAATTTATAAGAATATCCTACAAACACTCAATTTAATTTTCCAGGTTTAATAAAAAACTGTGCTTAAATAAATTTTAAATATTGAACAAAATTTCTTTTCGCGTCCATTGAGTTACATAATACTTTTTGTCTTAAAAATGTAACAATGAAGAATTTCAACAAAGAGAGAAAGAAATGAGTGATCAAAAAAATAAATAAAGAAATTTAAAAGAAAAAGAACATGGAAAAAAAAAAGAAAGTTGAAAATTTTCACCTCATAGCTGATATATTGTTTCCTCCACTCCGGGGTGATGTGGGCGGACAAGTGCTCCGCGAATTTCATTTTGGCAGCCGGGTTTTCTCAGAGTTTCTTCCGCGAATCCCGACGCCTTAAGCCTGCAAAGCACTTTGCAATTGACAACCAAACGCCAGTCAATACCGTTCAAAGCGACATTGAGAACTGATTGTTTTACCAGGAACGGTGGATTTCCTGATTATCAGTGGGTCAGATTAGATAAGAGTAAAGAGAAAAAATGCTAGCACAACCGTCTCGGTCAGTCGCATCGCTGCTGACAGCTGGTGACTGTTTATGACGCTCGTTAGAAGCAAATTGCGCTTCTCAATCCACACACTACATAGCAGATAACGATCTCCCAAAAGTTACACTTCTTACAGAGCGTTCGTTGCAAGTCTGTAAACAATCGTAAAAATGAAACCTCTGTAAAATGATACTTGGACTTCATACTTGCACTTTATTTACTAAGTAGTTCTCTCCTTTCATATTTTTGTCTGGTGATTCTCAGGATTTACTTAATGTTGCATGTATCCAAATCATAATTTTCGAATCAAATCAGACATAAATGACTGACCAATCAGCCACACGTCGCACTCTATTTATTGTTGTTATTATGATGATAAACCACGGGACCATGGATCACTTCTGCTATTTTATGTTTCTTCCATTCAAGCGTGTTTCCATGAATTTTGGTAAAGTTTATATAGATATTAGAGTGTCTTTTGCTATCAAAGACAACAACAACAACATAGATATTAGAGTTTTTTTAGTAACCTTAGTAGTGTCAATACCTTAATGTGATGGCGTTTTCGAGTAACATTCAGAGAAAATATTAATAAAGGACGTACTTATGTAGACTGAATTGTCTGTCCTTTAT
>JABFOV010005669.1:0-11715 GCA_022817685.1 Aradophagus sp. ZL-2020
TTACATGACAAGTGTAAAACGTAGTGTCTTCACAATGTCCGCCATGACAGCTGATTTACACTCAGAATGTATTTTTTCGTGTCAGTCGGAAATACTACACTCTGCCTGTAATATTACATGCTGTGGCGTGGCAACTGTATTCCATGCCTAGGCATGGAATTTTACAGCGTTTTTTTTACAGTATACCCGAAACAAAAACTATCTGTAACATTGAGGAAAAACTCTCGCGAATTTAGTCTTGCAAAAAAATCCAAATCCATATCCATACAAGTTACGCTGTAAAAACAAATTCATTATTTTAAAGCGCTGGTGCAGTGGCTTGTAAAACATTTACAAGTACTTTAAATTGTAGCCTATTTTTTAACATAGGACGCGGCAGAAAGTGTGTCAAAGTACGAGTTCCACACCTCCTTTTGCTGTCTACCGACTGCGCCAGTCGCCGATTTCATTGCATGTGGCTACTGCAGTTTATTTCTTTCTAAAGTAGCTGATAAAATGCGCGAGTAATGGTGACAAACGTTATTCCTTAAGAATTCATTTTCTCCGTCTACGACCTCGCTTACTTTTTAAAGAACGTTTCAGTTACAACGATTGAACCTTTTTGTACTTAGAAACATTCCACTTGTGAGCGAATATGATTCTAACAAACGTATTCAACACTTGTTCAAAATGATTGAATATTTATTTTGGACAGGACTACTCAATCCCAATACAAACAGAATATGTTTTCTTTTCCATTCATTTTCTTTGTCAATGATGAAATTGTTGATTGAATTTGATTGTTAAAAGTAACGTGACCTATAAAATACAATCGGCTGGCGATTCGATCAATTACTTTTTTGTTTTCACTAATTATCATCTTTTGTTCACGTTTTGTTGACTTGTACTTTTTCGATGCGTCGGCATTGTGCAACGCCTCCGATTTAGGCAACGGAGTAAATTTCAAATAAGCATAATAGCGTTGCTCGTGAAATGATTTGTTGACATTTCATCGAATTATGTAACGCGGTGTGTAACGTCACGCGCTCTTGTCGCGGGCACTGCTGAAAAATGAAAATGCACGGCTGTACACAGAAGTCGCTCTTTACTGCAATTTTACGATTAAATGTAATTTTAGAAAGTACGAGATTATATCCTCCAATTGCCTGTCAAAATGAATGAACGTGTGCTAAACGGCTTCGCTTGGTGTCGTTACATAAAACTTTTTATCGTGGCATTAGTATCATTAAATGAAATTTTGAATCATTTTATATAATTCCGTGCACGCTTGACTCGAGTTACATAAATGCGAGGATGATTGATTTTTATGTCGATTATTCAGTTATTTATTTATTTAACGACTTATTTATTTATTTAACCATTTAACGTCTCAACAATTTATTTAATGGTTGTTTGATTGATTGATTGATTAAAGTGTAATTTACTAAATTGCCGGTGTTACGTTAAAATAACACACAATTCCGCAATTGAAATTTATGGCGATCGCCTTTTTTAATCAATCCCACCCATTACGAGAGCGAATTCTCAGTCGAGAGACGCGATAGCACCCCCAACCAATCAAAGTGCGATACAAGTCTGGTTCGGCCACTATTTCACACTTTTTACTTGAGCTTCGTCGTCAAACTCGTCGATTTCCACTTTCAACGCAAGCAAACAAAAGACCACATATCAGTTTACGTTAATTTTGCATAAGTTCTTGCCAAAACTTTTGCATAAAAATTTTCCAGTTTAGGGGGACGATAATAAATTTATTGTAAATCTCGGACTCGAAAGACAAATTGAGGAGTTGTGGGTGTTTAGATGTTTGATGGTTTATCTAGTAGTGGTGGGGATAAGAATTTTTTTTTTTTTTGTCAAAATGTTTGAGTGGGTGAATGGTTGAAGTGGGTGGATAAGTATAGTTGTGGGGAGGAAGTGGTATTTTTTTCTTTCCTCGACAGAAAGAATGAAAAAATGTTGATGTTGAGTGTAGAAAAGTTTCTCTGAGTATTAAACCTCGGTTCTTAATTTCTTCTAATAATAGCACAAAGTAGAGTGTGTACGACGATGTTAAGGTGATTCCTCAGTTCTGGTGCCACGGAGTTAGTGCCTTTTCAAATTACAATTTCTAAATATAAAATTGAAACTTTTAAATATAACCCAGCAAGTGTTTGACAATGGGAGAATGGTTCGAGCCTTAAAAATTGCAATTTCTTAAATAATTGTGGGCTGTGAAACTGCCAAAGCATTTTTTTTCCACCTCAAAAGTTTTGGCAGTTTCTGCATTCGAACAAAAGAAAAAAGTTAACTTTTAGAAAATGAAAAACATTCTCCCAGAGTGATACATTTGCTGGGTTATATTTTTTTTGCATAATTATTAATTCTAACAAAGTTATTTAAAAAACAATAATCTAGTGATAATAGCTTGAAAAATCACCTTAAAACCCGGAGATGGTTGCGGAGTTCAATATTTAGTTGTATTCAAGAACGACTGAAAAATGATAATCAGCCGCAAGGCACCAACCTCGGCCAAGTTCTGTGTTTTCTTTGGAAATGTTTACATTGCATGGAATTATGGCGGTCATCTGACCTATAACAAGGCAGGGATTCATCTCAGATGAACAAGATTGCCAACGTAATGTTTAAAAGCACCAATACCACTTTATCGGTACATCAAGCACTCCAAAATATAGTATTAAAAGCTTATGTAGGAATAATTCAAAAGTGCCATTTTTTTATAAATAAATGGATACCATATTTCAGTGTCATTCTTTTTTTAATTTAATTTTCCAAATCATTTTTTTCTTGCAAGGTTTGGTCTCTTGTTTCAGCGCCGATGTAAATTCGAAATTCACTATTTCTTGTTCCAGCAGTTACTTTATTTATGTGAACTAAAAAATAAAATTTTAGAAAAGAAAGACAAATATTCCTGTTAAATTGGCACTAAACGTTGATTCTGAAAAGGAAAGAAGAATGACGAAAATTGATGACCGCAAATTCTTCAAGAGTTTAATCGTAATTGTGTTACATGACTCGCCATTCAAAATGGTTCTGACATCATGTCGACTACATTTTCTAACGAGGCAAACTCGATGGTCTACTATTTCACGTGTTGCGTAACTTTTATTCGAGTCAATACAATAACAATAATTTCGATTTTTTGACAGCGTCAGGAGAAAGTTGTCTAAGGCAATACGAGACGAAGTTCCCGCGCTTTTGTCTCACGAACAAATTCAAACATTGGCATCCAATTATTGCTGCTAGACCTTACCACAGATGCGGATGTATTAAAATCAAATATTCACATTATAAACTGTCAATTGAGAAAGTCAACAGGTCAAACTATATTTCCTCGCGATTAAAATTTGTTTCTCTAACATCGAGTACTTATTTCTTACATAAAGTCATCTGATCCCTATATTAGAGATGTTGATATAGCATTGATTTCTTGAGAAAATAAAGTTGTAATATTTACCCACGGTCGAGGTAATACTTTTTCAAATTAATCAAGTAGGGAAGTTTTACCAAAAAAAAAGAAACTTTAAGAAAGACATTTGTGCCTTAGATTACATTAATTGCGCGATGAAAAAAAAAAAAAGAAAAAAAAATAGGGCGTGTTTGAATGAAAATGAGATTGAAGTTTATGTAATTTTTAATTCGAAACGTCAAATAAGTTTTGGGTGTTTGAAAAAAGTGGGTCTTTACTAATGGTCGAAATGTGCTCTTTTGTTAACGGTGAACTAGATTTACTAGCAAAAAAAGGTTAGCGAGAAAGACCGAGCGAAAAAAAGGCGTCGACGTCGCAGCGTAAAAGTAAGTCTTATTGACCCTGATTTGCGGAAACTTGCCAATCTCGCCGGCACACATCTCGTGAGAGTGAAATGCCAAAGTGAAAGGATACGTCTGTCCTCTCGCGCACGTTGCTCACGTATTACGTCACGTTACACGCCGCTCCACGGCCATAACTCTGAGCAATAAAGGTGCTTTCACATGTATCACGTAATTCCCATTGTGAGTGCTTTGCGTTAAATAACGTCCGCTATCGTAATTTCGTAATTATCGATATTACATTCGTATTGAAATTTCAGTTGAAAAATGTTCAAACTTACAGCTTCTGATTATCAATACAGTGAGAGAAAAAAAAAAAAAAAAAGAAAAAGAAAAGAAATGAAATACGTTTTGCTTGAATCTTTGATCTTATTCACTATTTTATTGAAACGAACACGGCCCACATGTAAGGATTTCTAATACAATATTTACGAAAATATATATATCTTTGATGTAATCGTTTTTGCGTGTTTTCACTGGCTCGTTGATTCGCTCCTATCTACCGAACGACTCGAAAGTCTCGTGCCGGCATTGCGCTCGGATTCGGGGCTTAATTGAATCGACTGTTGGCGGTCGGCGCGCGCGACGCGACCAGTCGCTAAGCGGGTGCGCCTCCGCAACAGGCGGCCACTCGTTCTTTATTTAGAAGTCTTTCCCACCAATTCTTATCGGCCGTTGTTTTCTTATGCACCGACGTATAATTCAGTTAAACAAACGAAAGCTGCCTAGAACGCGCGCGTTTCAATAATATTGACCTACGATCGACCCTCGATTGATTTGGCTCTACAAACCGACCTCATTGTTTCGACGTTCGAGTCAAGCACCTTTCCACGTTCACGCTCATCAATTCATTTTCTCAAACCTACATAGGTTTTTCCTCGTTCGCCGCTCCTCCTATCCGCGCCCTATTGTTGTCAGATTCGATTCTTTCATGTCAATTAATGCAAACTTTTTGACAGTACACTCGAGCCTCGATTGAGTGTTCAACAAAACCTCGATTGAGCGACTACCCCTTCTCCCACTCACTAATCATATCCCACTTTCAATAAGAATATGATCGTATACAATAAAGCATTGAAAAATGGGGAATCATAGTGTAATAACATTGTCAAAATTCTACAACTTCGATTGTGTGAAATAAAATAAGTAAGTTTTCTCGAAAAATGGGGAATTGGGTAGGTTTGAAAACAGGCTCTAGATGCCGCTTTTAAAACAGCGGCAAAGGTCGATGAGGCTTAATTTGCTGTCGAAGAGGTACGTAGCCTCTCGGCATTTAATTTACAAACTATTCGGTTCCGGCGGACGCGACAACGTTGGAGCGTTGGCACGTCACGGAAAACCAGTCGGAAGTTTGCAGCGGCGTGACGGGTCGCGCGCGTCTTATTGGCCAAGTGTGGGAAGCGCATGCGGCATGCCGCAACGTGCATACTGGTGCACACACACGGCGTCGCGTTTATTTGCAGCTTTTATAGGCTTCGAGCACGAACGCTGCTGCGGGAAGAAAGAGAGACGACGAAAACTAGCCCCGGCGCAACGATACCGAGCGCCTTTTCCCGCACGCGCCATGTCGCACCACCAGACAAATTTAATAATAACAACCAAATATTTAATTGGCTTTTGTGACGACTAAATATCTTAGTTGGTACAACTAAATTTTCGGTCAGTGTAACTACAAAATAATCGCCGGAATTGAAAATGTAGTTGGCTCAACTAAAAAGACCATAGTTGATTTCCTGGACAGTTTCAACTAAGCGTATTTTTCGGAGCAGTCACCTCCAACTCGCCCAACTATTTCCCACGTTTATTCATTTGTTTTTTCATTACTTACGATTCATTTGACTCGACTGAGTAACTGAATAAATAAAAGTAATAGAAATGGAAAGAGCTGCAATGCGCGGCGATAATGTTTTTAATTCGAAAAACAGCCCGCCCCTTACATCTGACGGTCACGTTACGAAAATGCTCGCTTCGGAATGGCCCCGAGGATTGCGCGGCGAACGGCTATTATGTACACTCGTTTGGCTATTTTGCAGTTGCTAAATGTTGCAACGGCAAGTGAAATGTTAATAAACGTCAAAGGATTTGAATGAAACGAAACCATAATACGAGGGTTTTAGCAACTGCGTCGACGGAAGGGGATTGAATGAATAATTTTATTATAGAGTTAGTTAATAAAATTAGTACAGTCAAATTGTGAGTGTGATAAAAGGGCAAACAGTCGATTAAAATGTATCAACAATTTTATAATATTAATAATAAGTGAATTGTTATGTTGTGTGTTTACACGTTCGTTTGATTACAGTTTTACTTCGAGTAAGAGTGTAATTAAACGACACGTTGACGATGGAGGTTTTTGTGTCATACATTGAATCGAGCGCGACTCTTCGTTTCAACATTGTTGAGCGTATCGCATTATCATTAATCAATCTTAATATCTAGTGCGAATCGAGCGAGCTTATAAACTCAGTTATAAGCGAGCCATGGCGTTTATTATTTAACGACGGTTTATTTTCACGAATAATAACTTTATTTTTATTGCAAAACATCGACGGCTGCGGGTGTTCGAACAAGAGTAAATATTTGCGGTATCAAATAAATGCTTTATTTGCTTCTACCATCGTTCTATTTTGGTGTTATTCTGTTGGGAATTCCATGACGATGACCAGTTACTTTTTCTGTCTTCATCTTCTCAATACAAGTATTGTTTCATCAATGTTGTCGCTGATTTAATCAATCGCTGCTATTTATAATAATTTGCAAATAAATGAGATGACTGGGCAATTGAATATCTGGGTAATTGAATCCGTGGTATTATTACAAACAAAATATACACTGAGAGAAAAATTTCGGTAATTTTTGTGAAAAAAGGCGCGTAAAACTACAATTTTTTCTTGTAAACTGAGGATTTATCGCATCATTCTTATAAATTACAATCTAAGATTGTAGAAATTATTCGAGGATGAAAGTACATGGAATAAATATTGTGAATTTATTGACAGTACATTAGTACATACAATACTAATCACTTGATCTTTAAATTTTATATAAACAATCGACACTTTATATGTTAACTATTATTCCATCTCATCTGTAGAATATATCAACTGTCAACGTTGATTATTTCATCTCTAAACATTCATATTTCGACGTGTAATGCAGATTTCAATATCGTCGTTATGATTGTCATTCATTTTAATTACCAACAATACAATCTGATAAGCAATGTACTAATAACATCGATTCAACTATAGTTTGTTCAATAAAGTAATAAATGTATTTAATTACTTTTTGTTTTTGTTACTTTGTTACTTCTTCTTTTTTGGATCTTTTTTTTAATCGTCGTCATTTCTCACAAAACAATAAAAATCTGATCCTAGAAAGTAACAAGACCATTCAACATTGAAATAGCGAGTATACTCTACGTCTGATAAATGTTTGGTTCAAATTATACGGAAATGTACTCGACTTGCATTTTATTTACGGAGATTTCAACTTGCAGCGTGAAGGCGCGAATGATCGGCGCGTTGAGACAAGCAACGATCTCGATCGGTCGGCAATACAAGTTGAAACGGTCTTTCGATCGGCCGTGCCATTTTCGACCCCGAAGGTCGCGCGCGACCCGTCGCCTTGACACGCTTTCCTTTTTCTTCGGTGGCTCCGTCTTTGTCGCGTTGTTCGCAAGATCGGCAACCTTCCTACCCACACCTTGCGCGCGCTCGCACAGCCGTCGTTTCTGCGGCAAAAAAACAGCTGGAAAATCAGCCTCCGACATCTGGCTTTCCTTTTGCTTTCTCAATGATTTTTCGGAAGAAAACACAGTCAGAAAAGTTGCTCGGCGATTTTCCCGCGTTTCGTGTTAAAATGACTGCGGTTTTCGCTTACTTTTCGGGCCGAAGATTTTGGAGAAATTTCAATAACACCCAGACAAATGTTTTGGTCATCATTTATCAGAGTGCTTAGTTACATTAACTAAAAATCCGGGTACAGTCACACAAATCTTCAACTTCGTTCAAGGATCACTAAGTTTTGCGATTATTTTCTTCGATTAAAACCTAATTGTATCTTGTCAAGACAATTTTTCTTGGCTTGATCACTTAGTATCTTGGATCAAGAAACTTTTCTTGGCTCAAGAAAATTTATTCTTGGTAAATATCAAGATGCAATTGGTCTTGAAACAAGAACATTTTTCTTCACTCAATGCATCATTTTTGTGAGTGTAATATACTTTCAAAATAGTTTACTTGATGCAAGCTAAATTCACTTGATTCAACTCAATAGTTGATTTGATGTTTTTCCAAGCCAGCTGTTGGTTACAGCAGGTCAACTTGGATTCATTTGAAACCACGTTCACTTGAGCCAAATGAATTATCACTTGTTCGAACCAATTTAAAGTTAGAAGCAAGTGAAATCTGCTAATAATTTGAATTTCCTACTTCAAGTGAATTATTTTTAAGAGTATAACTATAATCAGTGCAGCAGTCGCGATACTTTGTTTAAATTGTTAGAATTTCAATTAGTATAGTCATGATGAAATTGGATTCAAATGCCAGACATTCAAAATGATTGAGATAATGTCATTCAATTTCCCTCAAAGTAATGAAAAATTAACAAAATTGTCATTTGTCTAGATTAATATCATACTTTTCAAAATAATGTACCTACGTATAACAGAAAACTTGAATTTCCTTACTTGTATTTAACTTGAATTTAATTACCAATTTATTTGAGAATTCCTATAATTGAGTACTGTAATTTTAATTATTAATTTAAATGAAATACTACGGCAAGTGATTTGACATAATATTTACCTATCATTAATCAAATAATAATGTACGAATATCAATCATAACGATCAATAATTTCTATTCAGACAATGTTAATTAATGAATTGATTTATATTGTTGCGTTTAGGGCGTACCACAAAAATTTATTCGAAAAAAAATTTCTTTTTCTCCTTTCGTATGAAAGACTCGATTTCTCAATACTGCCGTCGGCTTGTTTGCGCGGCAAAAGTGCGATGTCGAAAAAAACAATCGACGAGTTCGAGGAGTATTTGCATCGTTATTCAATATCCATTCTTTCGGAAGATAAATTCAAATTTTGCGTTGCGATGAAAAATTGCGAAATGTGTCTCGAACGAAGAAACGAATTCTATTTGTTGTCGAGTTTCATAGGATCATGAACAAAGCACTTTAATAAAAGTTCAACAACTTGGAAAATTGTTCGAATCAATTACTGTAATGTATGAAAAGAGATTGTACAAATTTTTTAAACAACGATGTTTTAAATTAAGATATCTTGAAATACGACTGTAATGAAACTTTTAGACGAAAATTGTCTTGATTCAAGTCACTTGTGCCTTACATAAAGACACTTTTTATCGATTTTTCACAATATATAATGATATGTTAGATGATAACATTAGTGTAAAAACTTACGATTCTGGTAATTTCGCATAAAATATATTTTTATAAATATATTTTTTAAAAACTGTATAATTTATTTAAATGTTTGTACAACGAAGCAAACTATTTTCTATTAGTATTTTTTATCGTTACCAACAAAAAAAGAAGTGAACAGTGATATGATATTATATTAATAATGTAATCACACGATCCTGTCGTGTTTCAAATCATCATTTTTGGCAATAATCAACGTAATGGGTGAAGCTTTTCGGTCATTTCTGCAATTTTCTTTAAAAACAAGCAAGTGGAGTTTTTACATTAGAAACTTCAATGTTATATAATAATAATAATAATAATAATAACAATAATAAAAATAATAATAATAAAAATAATAATAATTATAATACCCATTTGTGTATTTTATTTTTCTTTTTTTTTTTAATGTCGTTCTTTAATTATTTTCAATTATAACACGATATGTGATTAAAAGTGGCTTTCAAAACGTACTCTATTTTTTGTTTCGTTTTTTGCCTGCTTCCTCTTTATGAATTTCCAGTCAATAACTTCTTTTTTCTTCTTATTTATTAATACGTTTTACGTAACGTCGGCGACCATTTTTGCCGATTATATTAGAAATTCCCCGAAGCTTTATTTGTCCATCATTATTCACTTGTAGACCCAAAGTGACACACGAACGTAACCAGTTGGAGGGGGAAAAGGAGGGAAGATATTGAGGAGTTGGCAGTGCCGCTCATCTTGTTTTCGCACGTACAATTTTAATGTGAAATACGAACGAAAGGAAAAGAAGCGAAAAGGGAAGGCGAAAGGGAAAAGCTAAAGCGAAGCATCTTTTTTATGCAATTTTCTTAACGAATTGCTACTCTGTAATGTGTGCGATTGCGAAGGCTGTTATTTTCGTATCACATTGCGCCTCGACCGTTTGTTATTAATGTCCACGATTTTCAAGTTACACCGCCATTATGGTCAAGCGTTTTTACGATTTAAAAAATTTACGTCCGAGGGGAAAACACTGGGGTCTTTGGTCATCGATCCGATTCTAAAGTTTCTTTTATTATCACCGTCATTTAAAAAGTATTGTATACGAGGAAAATTATCGGCTATAAAAGTCTGATACATTTTAAATACAAATTATTTCAGCGACGATGAATTTGAAAACGTTTACAAATTGCATTTCACTTTTGAGAGTGAAAATGTATTTCATTAGCAAACGAATGCTGAATTGTCATGTCTGCTTTCGCAAATTTTCAACAAAATATCAGAATAACATACTGAAAGAACCTTATTGTTACCACCACGACACATATCGCAACGTGCACGAATTTATATAATAAACTGTTTACGATATCATATCGTAACTACCTTCAGCCAATGACGTTGCTAGATTACCTTATTTCGACCAATAATCGCATTGGAAATTTCACAATCCATATTCTACGATATCGTTTTCACGGAGCACGATTCAAAGTCATCATCGATCGATTTAAACACTACGTTTACTCTATTTATCAACTACAATTGCACATTTATTTTGCCGATTTACCAATTTTTATCACAACGAATTTCTTTCTCGTTTAACTGCGTTTTCCGGATTACTACATTCAGATTACCGATACGTTCAGTAACAATTACGAAACCACCTCTTCTATTTACGAAGAGCACCCGAATTGAGACGGAAAGAAAAAAAGGTCTCTCGAAAAAATCACGTTGGATTTACTGCACATATTTCATCCGTTCATTCCCAACAGCGACAAATTTGCCAACAGTGTTGGCGCGTGTATTCAAATTTTCCTCCAACGCGGTTACGAAATTTCATCAGACCGTTGACTGTTCGTCCTTTTTGGTGAGCGGACAAAAGCACTGAGATTTCGCCGAATGACAATGTTGGCTAGAAGGCGTCCAGAAGGAAGACGGCGAACGAAAATTGCACGGGCGATCAGCTGAAATGGGGGTGGGAGCGAAAGAGAGGGAGGGAGAGGGAGATGAAGATAGAGAGAAAGCAAAAAAGAGGGATAAGGGGGGGGGGGTGAGCTGGGCTCACCAGGTGATATCGGATGGCGCGGCGCGTCGATGCTGGGCACGCGCAGCGGCCACGCCGGAAACCACGTTTCGCGGGATAATATTTATGTACCAAGAAAGTTACGTTATACGAAGAAAAGGTAGCTCGGCGGGGCTTCGAGGAGCCGGGCAATTGAATCGTGCGCGCCGAGCCGACCGAAGCTTGGGAGACGAGAGTCGTCGGTGCACGAGAGAGACGGAACGAGTGGTCTGGGGGGGGGGGGGGGGGGGGGGGCGGCGGTGGGGGCGGGCGCCAGGCTGGGGGGGGGGGCCGACGCGGGGTGGCGCATGGTTTTGTGGGGGGTGGGGGGAAAAGGGCCGGTGGGGGGGGGGGGGGCGGCGGGGCGGTTCTGGGGTTGCGGTTGGTAGAGGGGGGGCGGGCGGGTGGGTTGGCGGGGCAGCCTGGGGCTACGTCGGCGCCGTCGCG
>JABFOV010005670.1:0-11713 GCA_022817685.1 Aradophagus sp. ZL-2020
GCCCACCCCTCCACCGTTACCAGCTATCATTGAAGACGTGCTTGTTTTAAAGTCGCTACCACCGCCCTGCTCCATATTTTCCATCGTAGCCAAAAGACGAGGACAGCCACTGTGATGAAATCTTCGGACTGCATAGAATACAAAAGAGTCAGTGCATCTCTTTCGTTTCAAAATATTAACTAATCTAACAGATAATTGTATTAAAGCAATTTAAATATAGTAGACTTATAACAAATTAAACGACGTCCTGCATTTTTTATAACCTGATTAGTTATTTTAAAGAGTAAAATGTAATAAAAATTACTACAAAGAAATGAATTAACTAAAATAGTACAAAATTGTATAATACTATATCATTTTGCTAATCGTTATTGGTAGATTATGATCATGTTTTCTTTATTCACTAGTTGGAATTGTTGATGTAATTTAGTATTTTTTAAAGTATTGATCGAACAAATTCTTTTTTTCAGCACACATTTACTGGAGGTTGATGACGTCATTATAGAGTATCTCAAATATATTTATACTGTACAACATATTTTATAACATTTTACATGTAGTAAATCACAAAGTCTTATACGATTATACATAACACTGCCAAATTGATACACTATTTCTTATACCATGTGTGATTATCAATTTATAATGAATTGTGGTATTTCTCAATACAGTTTTCAATATAACTTCCTGAGAATGTGGATAAATTGTTTAAAAAGAAAAAAATATATAATTGATCTTAGAAATGTTATTTGTTTTGTAGGCCATAACTTTAAAAATGACACAGTTCATACATAAGAAAAATTACTATTTTGTTGAACTTTGAAAAGTACACCTACAACTTTTTCAGAAATTGAGCAATTTTTACTTGATCTCTTTTCTTACAAGTAAATATGTGAGTTAATTACAGTGAAAAATAAGCAATAGGAATGCACTACATTTTGCATTGGCTTCTGTTTCTTCGAATTAACTTTTCTGTTATCTCGACAGGAGCTAAAAGCAATGGCAATGGTAGTGGATTTTATGCAATTTTAATTTCTACTTTCTGTAAAGATTTTCTTGGAATAAAATGATACGACGTAAAATGCACGCGAAAAGCTATATGAAATTCATTGAGAGAGAAATAAACTTTCAACCAAAAATAATCAGCTAGGATTTATTTTACATCAACACACAAATCGCTGCTCCAAATCTTAGTCTCATTACAGATCTTGTTAAGATCTCTGCAATCTCACTCGCAAATCACTTGTCACTCAATTTATGAATTTACCTCAACAAACCCGAAACCTACAGAATGTTTAAAAAACGCTATTCAAGCTTTTTAAAAAAAACATTTTTGTAGAACAAAATACAAGTTTTGTGAAACGTTATTCCACGAATAACGTTTATGATCCGTTCAATAGTAATTACCCAAACTAGACGCACAGACATTGCTACCAAAAGTTCCGCAACATACTTTGTGCATTTTGCTTGTCAACAAAAATTTGCATAATATCGTTTTAGCGCTTGAGCGTCGAATACTTAACGAAGCAAAAGCCAAGATGATTAATTACCACTCGGTCGGTTGGACTGCACAACGTTCGACTTGGGCTGGCCCTGCTGCTCCTTGAGTAGATTTTGTTCACGCTTCTGCTGTCGGCTGTATAGGAAGAGCCTGTACTTTTTCATCAATCTTCGCTTGCCCCTTCGCCACAGGTGCGCAATGTACCTACGTGCAAGCGAGGGCAAAATAAATAAGTCAGTGTTACGTGGCCGAGTCGCTGAGTCTTGAAATTTACAAGAGCTCTTTCGAGCGCTATTCAATCGCGCTTATTTGCTTCGCACGGTCTTGTGCACCGACATGAAAATATCGCAAATTAAATCAGCGATTAAATCGCCCGGCGAATAAAAGTTCGGCCCAAGTAGCTCAAGGGTGCCACTCAAGGACCTAGTGTCTCTCCGCTCGAGAGCCGCGCTGTAAAGCCAGCTGCGATCAAGTTCCACTTGGACCAAACAAATATAGAAAGGGTATCAATATTATGCAAAACGCCTGTTTCCAGTTATCCCGGATTACATTTAGGCGATTGTCAGTGATTGCCAGCTGAGTGAGCGTGAAAAGAAGTTCAGCGATCCAGCTCTTTTTATACAGCAACGCTACATAACGTATTGAATTTGCTTAAGGATTGACATCGTTGTTACAGATTGTCTTCCAGTTCAGAGATAATACTAGTTTTCCAGATTTACGTGCACACTACATTGCAATCTTAAACTAAATAATGATTTTTCAGTTGGAGTAACTGAAATAAGTATAAATCAGTTAGATAATTTGCATACTGTTATTAACAACAGTGTAACTTTATTTTCTTAAACTTCTTTAATTAATCAAAGTCATTAATTAATGTAACTGTGCCGTCTGCAATTAATACTATTCATAAACTTATCAAATATTACTACTATTTTTCTTAGCGCAATTGAACGAGTGTATTCTTTTACCTAAAAAGTTGCAGCGAAATCGATGTAATGCAATTATTAATTCGTAGGAAATGTTTCGCAACAATGCTGTTTTTCGGCGATGAATAATGAAAAAAATTGTACCAACCGGATTGCGGGGAAACGTTATATTCGGTTATCTTCGGTGCCAAGCTAACGAACGTGCAATTAAATGTAACGTTAAATGCACTTTAATCAAATTTCAATTACAAATATCGATTTATTATTCATATCATTCACTGTTCAAATTAATTAACGTACAGTGAAAACACACAGGTGCGATTCGGTTTTCGCATAAGCAACGGTGTCTTGTATTGTATACAAACTTTTTTTTTATTATTATACTTTTTATACTTTTTTTGCTTGATGTTTTGTTCCAATTATCGTAACCACATTCAGTAAGAGCTACATCCGCAAAGCTCAAATTCCGAGAAATAATAATTTAGTTCAAGGCCGTTACTAATTAAACTAATGAAATTCATGTTTACCAAATTTCAATAACGGTCATAATTAATACAACACACAGATCCCGTGCTATCTTCCGCTAATCACTTTTGTGGATAAACTAAAATCAATGAACCAAGATGAAATCACAGCTTGCTACCGAAATAACGCAACACAATGAATTCAATTGATAAATCAACGAAGCACGATTGATATTCAATGTAAATCTTTCTCTCGCCATTATTAATCCAGGACACAGTTTTTAATGACTCTGTCTTGCAAACACGAATTCTCTTTTAACGTCTTTTCCCTCCGGGATTTTCAAATGCCCTTTCTTCTGTTTGGTACATTGTGGGTTAAGGTGAAATGTCAACTGTAATCTAACGAAAATATAGAATTTGAATGTTAAACGTTTTAAAACAGATAGCCGCTTCGAACGCTACATTTTCAAACATTTATATATATATAAAACATTTATATATATTTTTTATATATATTTTTTGCCAACCAAAAAATATTTTAAGACAGAACATAATTGTCAAAACACCTTTCAGAGTTCTAAAAATGATTGGTTCAGGTTCCATCTTAAAACACTTTGATTTAACAAGCTGTTATCAATCATCACAATGTTTGAGCTTATGAAAAGCATTTAAATTTTTGATTCGAAAACATGTTTAAAACAGTTTATTAAAATGATTTTAAATTGATTCCGCTGTTGTAGAATGTATTCCAATCAATGATAATTAAATTATGTAACTGTAAAGTTCATTACTGCACGTTTTCATTATAACATCGCAATATGATAAATATAACTAACAAGCGGCTCTGAGCGAAGTGATTTCATTTGTAATTATTCCTCGAAAATATTAATAAAAGGCAGTTTTAGAGTGGAAATCACTTGGATTCCGAGCTCGTCATCCGGGAGACATCCCGCGCAATTGCGATTCAGCGTTCATCATTCAGGAGCGCTTAATTATCATCTAAAGAGCTGCTTAATTCGAGTATAAGTACTTGATAATTTCGGCGTAACAAGTCGTTGGCTCTGAAGTGTTGGTAGACGAAGCTAGGGTACTCGTCGAATGAAAGCGCGCGCGCTCCAGTCGCATTCTTTCCATCTCGCGTTTCTTGGTTTCCGAAAATTGTGTCGCTATGACGACCAAACACAGGTTGATCATGAAAAATGAACCGATCTGCAAAGTTTAAGCAGCTGGTTAGCAATGTGGCGTACTTGAAGTAGGGGAGTAGGAATTGTGGATGTATGCGCCTGTTGGGCGAGTTAGTATGCTAGCTATTAACTGATTATTTGCATTTTCTTATATTTAGAAATAAAACACGTACGACAATTAACAGAACGAAGTAAATCCAGTCCCAAAACGAATGCGCGTCTTGGACGTAATACATGATGTCGGTCCAACCTTCCAAACTAATAACCTGTTGAAGTAAGGTATTTGTATCAATTAATTATCTATAATATATATAAAAATGATAAACATAAAATGATACAATAGAAAAATTAAAAGCTCACTTTCCTAATTAAATTGTAATAAATTAGCATGTGTATTTGCTAATGTTTTTATAACTTTGTTTATGTTTCCATAAATTTTCCGTAATTTCAACATAATTATATAAATCCCTCTGCTTTCAAAAAGAAACCAATCAATTAATCTGATTATTTCTTTATTGATTTTCTTTTTTACATGTCTACAAGAGATTTGATTAAGTAAAGAAATGTGATTCGTTTGATCGTAACCGAAATTGATTAATAAGGCGTGACTTACAAGAAATATCGCTACCCAAGCGAGACCGATGTTGTCGAAAGATATAGTTCCCTGAAAAGGGTTGTTCCCTTGTCCTTTGCATTCCGTGTAATAGTAATTCCAATTAACGCACGTATCGTTCGTAATGAAGGTGGTATTATTGTTGGGCAGTGCTGTACTGTTACACACCACGTTTCCTAAGAGCACCGATGATTCAAAGTTATAATACGTTCTTGTCAAGCTTTTTTTTATTACATATAACTAACAGCTTTTTGCCTTTGCCATTTCCTTAGAAGAAAATATGTTTGAAGAGACATTCGAAGTAGGAAGATAGAGCATTTTCATTGAGGTCGTAAAAGGATGAGCATGTGCAATAATATGTATTGATCTCTTTCTCAAATTTGAGATTTCCTTTTAATGGAACCGTAAAGTATAACACGAAAATGAATTCTGTAGTAATACCTTTTAACAAATATGATTAATGTTTTAAACTGTAAGTTAAATTGCTTTGAAATACTGTGTTTACGCAATTTGAATTGCCGTGTTCTCGTACTTGATGAAAAATAACTTGAATAGTTCGTTTTTTTAAATGCAGAACAATACGTGCAAACAGCATAAACATCCGTTCAGTGAATCATTCCGTATTTACTTAAAATGTTCACTTTCACAAATGTACTTTTAATTTATTTTTAACGTAAAAATTAAATTAAGTAATGCAATGCGTGAAATTTAATTTCAATATAGATGAATACAATTTAATGGAAATTTTATATATTTACCACAAAATTCAAACACATATTTTATTAGTATAAGAAAATTTACGATTATTGGCGTGGATAATCAATTGAATATTGTTGTGTTTTATTGAAAGTGATAAAAAATAACTACTCCTAAATTACAGAGTCAAGCTTCCTGCTACATTTGGTACCACATTTTCTTTTTTCGTTTTGATGGATTATTCCGTTTCAATTGGTTTCAGCGGAAATTGAAATGGACAGTCCAATATTGAAAATCCCTTTCGAAATTTGGTTTTTATACCATCGTGGATAATCGTAAACTTTCGTAACATGATTCCCTTGATATAACCAATTTGTTTGTCATGTCCAAATCATTTATCAGATCGTAGAAGAAACAAGAATAAGGGTAAGTCTGGCGTTACGGATCCCAAAGGAATATGGTTGATGTAATATTTCTGGATTTCAAACTAATTAATTACGATAATTTATATAAGTTCTTACAATTACTACTGCGAATTTGTAATCAAAATAGAAAAGCATTAATAATTGGTTACACACAGAAAAAACAAAAACAAATATTACTGTTCTTTCGATAAAAAATACTGAACTAATCCATGAATACCTTAAAAAATTTTATTTAACGTACTTTTAGTAAATTTTACCGAACTATTCGATAAACATTGCAGGAAAACCAGCAATATTCACCGAAGCTCATTTCCTGGGTTTCGTCTTTTTCCAATCATTATGGGTTACTTTAGCAATTTTTATTAGAATTTCTTCTATGTACGTTGAAAATAAAGTAACAACATTTACTATACTTTCAAATTCCGTTAAGTTTTATTTCACTGTAATTTGAATGAAAATTCATGAGCGAGTAAATTGCAATATTTCATCGATTCTCCTCTGCCATTGGTAGAGCTTTTAAGTTATTAAGAGTTATGAGGAGAGGCATGTTTTGTTGTAACATCACATAAATTGGAGCATCATCAAACCTACACTTCCACAGACCGTTTGATAGTGCGTCGGAGCAATCTTTCGCTTCGAATGAACAAGCTTTCAGTCGGTCGATGTTTCATTGTCATGGCGCAACCATTTACCTTGTTTCTGACCAAATGATATTGAGTCCTCCACGTAAAATTAGTGTTGAATTGCTCGTATATAAATCAAAAACAATCACTGTATCCATTTTACGTTCAACTGCGGTTCAGTTGCTCACATTTTTTAACATTTAACTTTTCGAATGCAAAGGATGCGATTGAATGTACAGTCACAACAAAAGCTAGTTATTTGTCGAATTTAATCTGTGTCTGTCTCAAGTAACAATAAATTGTTTACAAAATCAGTTTGGAAAACTTTTACGATGTTGCGAACGGTTGAAATTACTTAGAATAGGGTAAACTGAGAACAGTTTGAGTTGCGTCAATGAAAGCCGTCATAAAAGGTAAGTAAACGAAACCGTGGCGTTAAAAACATTCTAATTAAAGGAAACGGAGCACCGCTGTAGAGTAATTAACCATCAAGATGTGCTAATCCTTTGCAATTAGCCGTTGTTATAACTATTTCACGTCGTAATCTTTTACGACGATGCACGATCATTATTGAGATTAACGATATTTCTCTGTCATACGACAAGTTCATAAATTGTCGCCTCGTAAAGTAATATTCATTGAGTGTTAAAACAAAATAAATGAAGCTAAAATATTGTTATTAGAAAGAGCTTACATTTTTCATGCGAAGTTTTAATCAATCAATCATTGGATTAATAAGTCGTTCAATCAGAAACTAATATTTACGAAAATAATCAATCTTTCTTCCTTTTTTTTTATTACTATTAAGAAAAGTGCCTATTTAATTGATATAGTAATAGTAATTATAAAATAATTAATTAAATATTGTTAGACTGTCCAGATCACTATTAACTATTGTACTAGCTTTGCGCTGAAACTTTAAAAACCGATTCATATTTTTGTTCACATTTCGCAATTCATTGTCAGTTAATTTATGCAGATAATAACAAGGTTACCGTCAATTTCATGGACTTAAGTAAAGCCGTTAGAGCGCGTTGATCAATAGCTGATGAAGAAGAGTTAATCAATTACAAGGAAATCAAATAAAAACCTAATTGTAGTGCACACGAAATCAATTCGTTTTAATAACCGACTGTCAATTTATGATGCAAAGCATCATAAATTTGCCACAATAATCCGAAAAGTTTATTACTATTATTTGGCACATTATTCTTAGATCTTCATCTAAAAGTTTTCAGTGAAAATGTCATTAAACCTCGAACTTATAAACAATGTTTAAAGTTTTAATTATTTGTTATGTATACGTTTTCTACAAACTTTGTTAAATACACTTAATTGATGTTAATAAAGCTTTTTGTTTAATAAGTGATTCGGTTCCTGTTACTATTTTGTTCGACCACACATTAATGTTTAATACTGAATAACAGATGTCTTCAATGAAATGATTATTCTGCTGTATTATTAATAGAAATCTTTTCAATTTCCATATACATGTAATGCAAAAACAAGTGGTTGCAATATACACTTTAGTGCTTTCACACTGTAAATTATTCGGTATTAAAATATGAAAAAATATTATTACAAAGCAAGAAATGTAAAATCTCTGTAATCCGATTAAATATAAAGTTAAGTCGAGATGATGTAAATTTATCACCTCTTACATTATTTAACACCTCTTTAAGTGAATTTGATCTGATGAGATTGCAAGGATTTCACACTTCTTTAGGCAGAGGCATATTTTATCATCTTCCCATTAACAAAAACTAGTTTCCGTGATTGGGCTTTTCTTCATTAATTATTCAATGCAAAAATAGAACCAGCAATTTATCTAAATCAATCTAAACAAGCGGCAATTTCACATTAAATGAATAATAAATAACCGCTCAGTAATGAAAGCCGTTTTTCTTTTAATTAAATAGTCTGATCAGTCATCTTCAAACATATATTGGGTAAAAAGTTGTTTATAATCGTCCTGATACATGCCTTAGCTCTTGCTCTTACCGATTTTAAGCGCCGGCAGATTGCTGCAACTATGCATGCCATTGTCGTCGGGACGGGAGCAAATGTAATCTTGTCCCTGAAGCTCGAAGTACTTTCCCAGATCACTGCAAAATAAGACGTAAGTTTAAAGCAAGCGAATTGGCGGGCTCGCACATCATCGCAAGACAAGACGACTGTGTATGCATAGATGCACTCATTGCATGCTTCTTTTATTCAACACATGACTGAACGATCGACGTCAAGAAAAGTAGACAAGGTCCAGTACGAAATTGCGTGCTCGGATTCATTTCACCGCGCGGTCATTCCAGTCGCGTTTAATCGTTCCCATCGACCGGCTATTCGGCGCTCGTATTCGTCACGTTCAACTGACATTGGACTTTCGTTTCGTTTGACTTTCTTCAGCGTGCGGAAAAAAGTCATCATCCCTGCTACAAAAAAACAATGACCGTTTTTAACTGATCGCAATTAACCGAGGCGCCTAAAAATAGTTCGCAGAAAAGTGGCTATCGCGGCATCAAACGCGACGACCGAGGCGACAAAAAACAAACCGTCGTAACGGATTCAAATCGTTCGTACCGTGTTGCCTCTAGGTCCTAGTAAATCTTATCTTCATACAAGGTGGAAGCTAAACAGTGCAGGATCGATCGTCAAAGGAAATCTTTGGCCGAAAATCAAGTGCCGCGTTCACTGACCTTTCTTTTTTTTCGTGCTTGCTTTACGGCGACAGAAATTTAGTATGCAAATCACTGTTTTTATAGTTAAATTGTGGTATATTTAGAATTATTGTTTGGAAAGTAAAATAGTCTCGGAATCGAATTTAAATATTTTAATTTTAATAATATTTTATTATTCTGAATAAGAATATTAACTGTTTTTTATAATCATTTTTTATTGTTAGATAAATGTTATGTAAATAAATTTAGATACGTATAATTGTCATTTTTTTCTTTGATAATTTAACTAAATCTAATTTTGTATATCAGTCTCATATAAAGCTTTTTTTTTTATATAAGTGTCTTTCAGTTTAGCTAGAAAAATAATAAACGTTTTTATTTGCATCAAACAAACGTACGATAAAGCAAGACCTTCAATTCTGCACGATATTCTGAACGTACAGACGACAGTTTCGTGTCCAAAATGCACGCAAAAGAAATGTAAAAACGCAACACCAAAACTGCTTGACGAACAAATAAAATAAAGACATCGATTTTTTTTCTTTTTTTTTTTTCTTTAAACAAACTCCCGGTATTTATTTTACGTAACCCATCGGTAGTATCGTGCGCATTTTTGACCCCAAACGTACATTCACATTGAAACGCGGAAAATAGCGGAAGAGCGAGGAAATTTCGCAAAAATGCAAAAAGAGTCGCGAAAAATAAAAGCAATAAATTCGGCTTTAATATCGGCCGACGACGTGGCCCCTCGCTTTCGGCGCCCGAGTCTCGTTTTGCGATCGATCTCGCTTATTTCTACCTTGCGAGCTCGTGTGCGTACTTTGCCCATCTAAACGTACCGTACTCATGTGAAAGTGCAGACCCTTTTCTATACATCGTAATAAGCATCGATCTACGTACCGGCTGTTTATATTACAACGCACTATCCTCGTTATTTTTGTGCCCCGATTAATTAATCGTTGATCATTTTTCGTTTCTTTTTCCTCTCTTCTTTTTTATTCTTTCATCCAGCTACGAACACTTGGTGCTTTGGGATCGTAAGGATGGATTGACCCGGTTTAAGTCCTGACAGTGTCACCCTCCGCGTCGAGTTCCATCGGGATTAGCAATTTACACGTCGACGAATTGAGTTAAATAATCGCGACGGTTAGTACGATAAAAAAAAAAAAAGGAAAAAATGGAAGAGAAACAGAACTCGTGTGGCTTTTCAACTTCTCTTGTTTGATATTGGCTTCGTTTTCTTCTTTCAGTTGCCGATCTAGCGATTGAATAGAGAAGACCAAGGAGTAAGACAGTGCGTATAACATCGACGCATGCATTGCATAAAGTGAACATCCTCATGACTTTGGAAAGACACTTGGCAAGAGAAGTTGACGCAGGACAGAGAGAAGGACAGATAAAGGCATAATAGTCCTGATGCAACGCGCGCAAGAGCGAGACGAGGACAGCGAAAGAGCGAGCTTTCGATCTCGATTGTAAGAAACGTGCGACGGGAAACCGCACTAGACATGACATTCATTATCAAAGCCCACCAAATAACAGGTATAGAAGCGCATTGAAAACTGACGGAGAACGTATGTGGATACGATAAAAAACGTAGGGTTCACATGGACAGTTTTCGCGATACTAAATATGTGCGAATTGGCGCTTTTTTATATTCTTATGTGGTTTTTAAATGATGAAAATAAATTGTTTTTTAACAATAAATAAATACTTTAAAACAACGTTTTTTTCTTATTATACAGTATTTCATTTTCACTTGCATTTTGTAATAACAAATATTTAATATTTCGTTAAAATCGTTTTTTGCAATAAAGTAAAAGACAAATTATTTATATGGATTATATTGAAAATATAGAGTATATTGAAATATAAAAGAATTCATGCGGAATTAAAATTTGTGAATACCTTTCAGCTTATATTTTTACTAAACCAAACTAATATATCGATTTCCAGCCAAATCAGAATACGTCATGAAAAATATGAGCAATTTAATACGGAACGATTTACATGTATTGATGCATTAAAATTATTCAACGTTGATTTCCAAAAATTTTAAGACAGATGAACTTTGATTGAATACAAAATTATGGTTTTGAAATTTTATTATACGATTATAGAAAATGTACTATCAAATTCGTTGAGCTTAAACGTTGCACTTTTTCCGTATATAATGTATCAAAATTTATGATTACTTATTTTCATTTTCCGAAATAGTTCGAAAAATCAGAAAAGAGTTTCATTAATTCAAAAGTACTTCTATGGAAAAACTTGTTTTTGCAAGTAAAAACAACTGTAATGATATGATTTACAATTCAGTAAATATTTGATTAAAAACTGTACTTTTTATCTTGAATAATGAAAAGATGATCATCGATATTAATTTTATGACAAGCATAGAATTTCAGTATAATTTATGCATTATAGTTTTTTGTCCCTACCAAATTATACGAATTATAAATTACATTTCAAGACGGAGAAATTATTTTTGATATGATTGAAGATTATTTTAGTTTTATTTGATTGAAGTTGAGAATCATTAGAGTATCTTAAAAAATGTATGTACCGACAAAATAGAGAACTTTCTTTGAACATATTAGAGCGGT
>JABFOV010005671.1:0-11711 GCA_022817685.1 Aradophagus sp. ZL-2020
CCGTACGTTTGCTGACAACCTGTAGGATACGTCTCATAATAAACCCAACACGATGCTGAGTTAGATGACTAATATCTTCAGTATTGAGCGTATTACCGATGGTCTCAGTGCTAATCATGCACCCACTAGCCAGTGTCATTTTTTGGGTATACTTTTTTTTTTCACGGCGAATAGGCCAAACGAGATGCAGACAGGTCACGTGGCCTCGGAGATGTGTATAAGATACAGAAACACAAAAAAAAAAAAAAAAAAAAAAAAAAAATGACATTCCTGCAACCAGTTGCGTGCGCGGTGTCGTTTGAACAACGTGCATGCCGATAAAACTTCGCCAGGGTTCTCCAGGATCCATAACTTAATCGATTAGAGTGACCTCGATGATCGTAACTAGGAGTGTCTGCAGAGCTCGTTTATATTAATTTTGTAAAACATGTTTGTCTGGTAGAAATAAATGATGAGGAACGGTATTTTACCATCGCGTTGTGCACGACGAAAGTGTTTTTGCTTGTAACAACCCAACTAATTGTTTTTCAATAACAACTTACTACTTGAATTGTTGGTTGCGCAAACGATACATGATAATAAATCATAGTAAAGTTACATCTTACAAGATCATTGAGATTACGCTTTTTATCAATCGAAACCAACTTTAAAATTTCACAATTCAATTACTTGAAAATTGACGGAATCCGTTTATTCAAATTTGAGGAAAAACATTACAATTTTGTTCGCAAAGTCAGGGCAATGAACAGATTTCCACAATGTTATTTCAAAATGATTATGAAAAATTTGTGATATCAAACTCCGTCGATTGAACGTTTCCTCTTAAAAGCAAATTTTCTTGAACTCGTGAATTTCTTTTCTGCACAGAAAACGTGCAGCAAAATGAATGAAGGACGTACGAGGAAACGGGGAATATTTAAAAGTTGCATTGTATATTTTTCTACGTAGGTTTTGAGGATGGACGCATAAACGGCGAATAGCAGTGTAACTCGATTATGAAGAATAATGGTCATGCGAAGTAGCTTAGCGTGAAAAACGTTTATGTCCGGGCGCACGTCCCAAAGTCCTTGCGAATCCTCGTGGCCCGAGCGTTAACGTATATTTGTTACTATTATCGATGTACTGTAATACCTCACGACCTCTTTTATCATTGTCGAGCATCAAGCAGACTCGAACTTTTCCCATTCGAAATTAATCTTGTTCAGCATTGGGTCGTTGTGCACTTCAAACCGGCAACATTTCCAAGTGTCTTTCGTGCGACTGATGGTCTCGGAATCTTAACGGTTCGACTGATATCCGTTGCTTTCGTTTATTGTTTTAATTTACTTTTATCACAAATATACGCGCCTTCTGATACATTCATTCGTTCATTGATTTATTGGTTTCGTTTGTTTACTTCATTACGTGTTCGTGTTTCACTGTTTATTTACGTTTCTCGCATATCGACTTTGCATTAAGGAACGTGAAACCGAAATTCAACTACAGTTGAATAAGTCGTCAGTTTACTACGTGCACGCTTGGAAACAAACGTTGGAAAATACAAATACCTTAGTATACATTAATAATCTAATATTATCTGTTTCCCGTCGTTCAATTTACATGTCTCATTTGCAAACGTCATTCGATATTCGATTTGTTACTGGTAGATGCGAAGTGCAAATTGTTTACTTGAGATTTTTCATATCGTTGCACCTTTTTTATTAACATGTAAGATGAATATTTATACGAGTTTGTAAATAACATGTTTCTTTTTATTAAGGAATATATTGTTTGTTCTATAAGAAACGTCTTGCAATTATTAATCAATTATTAATTGAAATCAAGTTTTGAAAATATCTTTCACTGCATTGTCAAACATTTGAATTTCAATCGTTAAAAACGTCTCCCCGGTCGTTAACTTGTTTTCATCGAACGTAATGAACAGCGTGTTTTGCTGCTACCAGATTTGGGTTCCGAGCAGTCAAAATGAATGCGCTCGTCGGATTTGATCGCAATCAGTACACGTTGACAGAATCCTGTTTACAAGCAGCCGTTCGTTAAAGCTGCCCTAGTTCCTTTTCATTTTACGTACGACAATATTATTTATTTAAGCCAATCAAAGACTTGAAGCGACGGTCTTTTTTCCCGCAACTTTCATACTTGATGCACGTTATGTTGGGAAATATTTGTCTACCCGCCACGGGTACAAAGGTCTTTCAATGTACAAAGCATTTCCGAAAGCCATTCTTTTAACAACATCTGTCAATAAATTGAAAATTGCATTCATTTAGAATTAAAAAAATTTCATTTATTAATTCACATTCAGGCCAAGATTCTTTCAAACAGTGGCAGCCAACTTGAGTTTGTCTGTATCTGTCGGATGCAACTTGAGATTCAATTAGAGATTATTCCAAACCGCAGCAAGAATTACACGAAATCATCGGCCCCAACGCGTATGCCACAAGACCGCGAAAACGATCGCTGCTTCGCGACGATGTCAGATAAAGAAAACTCCTTGAGTGCTAAGTGAAAAATCCTTGAGTGCACCTAGTACGAGCGAAATGTCACACGCACGACTTTACGTATCGCGGTCGCGAGCCTGCCAGATAAATCGCCACTCAATTTTCTTCGCCAAGCTATTCTCTTGCGTCTTTTCTGATTGGAACGCGAGCGCCTCGGCGGACTTTTTGGTCCCATTTTCTCGTCTCCGCCGAGAAGCAATTTATTCCTCGCACTTCCTGTTTGCCTTCCGCCCGAACGTCGCATTTTTCATAGCAAATATTACGCGACTTTTTCCTCGCCGCGCATTACCTCCACGCGAATTTAATTAACAGTCACGTTACCGTTGCAAACGTAATCTTTCCAACGAAACGGTTATAATTTATTACTAGTTCGGGTTGATCTTCCACGGCGACGAAATAATTCGGAAAATGTAATAGTAATAAAAAAAAAGTACTCGCTAAACAAAGTTTTATGACAAATTATTACCTTTATTTATAAAGTTTCTAAAATATAGCAATAATATTATATAAAAAAAAAAGTAATTATTTTCGTTACAAAAAAATACCTCTTCATTGATTGTGATCTTTTTTTCAAAATTGAAAGTTCAATTGCGAATAGAATATTCGCAACCTGAACGAATCGTATCTGTTATTACTGAAGCTTTTCGATCGGTGCGTCCGATGTAAAGAGAAAAATTGAATCAACGTCGCGCTTTTGTTGTAATCCTCCGCTATCAACAAGAAACTTTTTTTAACCGACAATGTTCGATTTATGTTACAGCAAGACTGTCCAAATGGTAGGCTGACACCTGCCAAATTTGTCGACATGTACAAAATGTTCTTCCCGTCGGGCAACGCCGAGGAATTCTGCGACCATGTATTCAGAACCTTCGATATGGACAAAAATGGATACATCGATTTTAAGGTAAAATTTCATGTTCGCCAAAGCCGTTGCACGTTCTCGCTCGGCTCAAGTATCATGAAATTGCGGATGCAAAAGAGGCGAAAAATTACGAGTAATTTCGATCAAAGTAATACGAGGCATTAAAAGTCTACTGTTACGGCAATTTGTAACAGGCTGCGGCCCGGTTACAAATTGCTCCGAATGATATTGTTACACGGAATTAAATTTTGATACCGAGACTCGCCGTATTGATATTACACTTGAATTTAAATGTGGCCCCGATCTACAATTCTCTCCCTCAAACCGGGAATAATAATTTAACGAATTTAGTTCAATTTCATAGCTGAAAATTAGTTTTTACTTCTTTTTTTGTTAAACAAATTTACATAACGTTCACATTTTTGAAGTTACGATGCACAACCTAAACAAATTGCAAATGAAATATGTCGATAATTTTCTTCTTTGAAAAAAGTGTAACGATACTTTACTCTTAATAACAGTAATTTCAACTGCATCCTTTTTTTTTGTATAATATTTTAAGAGAGTGACACACCTATCCAATTTCTTAATGAAATTGCAAAATTCTTAATGAAATTCGCAAATAACAGAACGAGCGTGAAGAACAAAAGAAAATTAACGATAAACATAAATTATTAATTGTCATTGTTCTAATGGAGTCATTAATCATTGATACTCAGAAATTACCGTGCATTGATAAATTAATATTTGATTGCCCGTTCTGCATAAATCATGCAAATAGACAGCACGAGCCTGCCGGATATTATACTTTCGTCAGAATTCGAACGAATTCACTTTTATTATTCCGAGCAGGGACATGTCCCGTTTCATCAACTCAAGTATCTCACTCCAACATTTTATGCAAAGTACGATCAGCCTTGAGATATTGGCAAAAAATTATCATCCCGAAAGTTTTCACTCAATCTTTGAAAAAATCGCAATTATTTCCCATTCACTTGACACTTTTTCTCCGGTCGGCTATTTCCTCGAGGTGGATCATTAAAAGCCCTTCGACCGGGAGACGTTTCTTCAAGCGAATCACTTGAGTAAACATCGTTAACGGGTTTTGTATTTAACTCGTAATATCAGCTTTGCTTTGCCGACGAATACGTCTTTGCGGATACTTTACAAATAATTACTGTTTCAAAGCTGTGCATGTGCTGCAAATCATTGAAATATTTTGAAATTATATATGACATACATTTCAATCAGGGGTTTCGCCTTTCAATTCTTTCTTCAAAGGTACGAGGATAGCACCAAAGGATAACTTTTCTGTAGATTTCGCGTATTACTTTGCGTAAATTGAAAAAAAGAAATGTTTCACTCTCAAGCAGGTTTTAAAGATCTTTGTAACTCACCAACATCAAACCTTAATCACTTTAATAAGGGTCTTTTGTCAGTTGAAGCAATGTCTTATACTTTTGGGAAACGGGTATTGTGATTTGCTTTTTTCCTCCGTTCACGCGAGGGAGCATAAAAGACCCAGTTAAAGTCCCTTGTCCCAGTATTTAATGGTCTTAGTCATTAATAAAGTCACACCGGTGTCGACGAGGTACCGCGAAAATTAGGTCAAATGCTGCGCCACGTACGTTGCGAGAACATTTTATTCCTGCAAAATAACGATATTTATAACGGCGGAAGGCATATTCCGTTTTTCCTCGCATTGTCATTAAGATTTTTACGATCGCAGTAACAGTCGTCGCGTATTTCAACGTAAATAATTACGCGGAAGTAATTTTACGATAAGAGGTGGCTGCTGATTAACACGAGTGGATCGAAGATGTTGAAGTAAACATTTGTTTATTCAATGTGACGTGCAAATGACAAGCGGATTTTAAAATGATGAAGCGTTACGAGCAAACGTGGGCAACATCCATTAGTCCATTTTCGGTAGCTATTTCATTTTAATTTTAGGATCAAAATATAAAACAACTTCATTTCTCTGAAATATAAACAGATATGCGTTCTAAAGCTGAAGAGTTTCGAAGAAAAATTTAACCATTGTTTTGATGCAACGTTTAGTATCGGGTAATCAGGTAATTGAACACAAAAGAAGCAATGAAAATTGCAATAATAGCTGAGAATAGGGTTTTCTGTCCTTCTGTTTTGTTAAGCAATAAAATGATGATTAAAAAAGAATAAACTTGCATTTTAGCCATACTTACGGCAGATTGCCTTCGAAGGACAGTAGGTGTTGACAATTTTCATATCAATTTATTGGTACTAATCACCCAGTACTTTTTCATATGATAACAATATAATAATAGGGAAATAATATCCTTATATTTGTTCGCTTAACGAATCGCTCTCAAAAGTAACATGCGAATTACGCAGTCTCACTTCTAATTACAATTATTCATATCGCTTTTCATTGAAATGACACATTAACGTCGCAGAGAGATTAATTGCAATCGCATGCGTGGGTATTGTCAACAATTTGTGGCACAGTGAAACGCAAGGGACATTAATTTAATCGGCATGGAGTTGCATATTTGTTCTCGAGAAAAATTTAAGTATTCATCATCCGAGCCATTAGATCAACGTAACAAACGTTTGAGCTCATGAGATGTTATCAATTGAAATTTCCTGCTGATGCATTGTTCGATTAAGGTTCTATGCAATCTTTCTTCTTTTTTGTTCAAGTAACGGTACTAAGAAACAAACGGCGAAATTATTCGTACACTCATGTTACGAAGTTCATACTCATCTGGTACATTACATCAACGCATTTTGATTGCATACATTCAATGTTTCTTTTGTGGAATAAAATTTCTTCGACATTTTATAAATATTTATTACGATTCGTAAGAATGTTGTAATTGTAAATTTTGTAAAACATTAATTCTGCGAAACATTGAAATGGTTTTCATTTTGGCTGAGGAATTTACTCCTGAATTGAAAACTTACGTTGCAAAGCGAAAGCTACGTAATAAACAGTCGTTTGAAACAAGATTGAATTTAACTGAACGAATAAAAGATCCTTAATTAAAACAAAGCTGATTGACGCGAGCGTACAATGGTTGTAAAATTCGTTTCCTAGCAATGACTTTCTGGAGTATCTTATTTGCATTACATTGCGTTCATTCATCACGGATTTATGCGCGGGTGTAAAACGACCAAGTTATTTCAACGTAGCTATCATCCCCCGGCATAACGCTGATTCTAACAATAACGTGCCGAATTTCGCGGCCAAGTGTATACGGCTTTGTTTATGATATTGCAACTGATACTTCCTGAGAATGTCCTGTCGTAAAAGTCCGGCGTTATAACAGTCGATTGTTTTGCGAGGTGCGAAAAAAGCAGACGCAACGCCATTCGTTTTACACTTCTGCATTGTGACTTTGACGCATCGCAAAATTGAGGAATGTAAACTGGCACAGCACATAGAAAAATTATATTGAAAATTTGATTATGTATCGTAAAAGTGAGACACTCTTATAAAAATATATACTATTCACGCTACAAAATAAAAATCACTTTTCATTTGATATTCTACTTATTGGTTATTTGTTTTGAAAATGAATTTGTTGAGATCAATTATTAGCTTTGTAAAATACAACATCGCTTCGGTGAATTCAAATTTGTGGAACGCACTGAAAGGTGTGAATCACGAATACACGTTGAATGGCGGAATATTGCGACATTTTCAGAGCGCGTTCACATTGAAAATAACTTATTTCCAAATGTTCCTTCATGCTTGATCGAGCAATCAGCGCGCGCACAGACTTATAAATCCCAGTGTTTATGATTTCGCAGAATATTTATTAATTTGACATTACAGCGTCGGGGTTTCATCTACCGTCGGCATTACTGAAATACACCGAGTTCTTCCGCAACTCGTGGTAGATTACTGGAATGTAATAAAGACCGCGTCAAATACGACCGTCGTCAATATTACCCCTATTTGGCATCGATTGCTCCAACGGTTAAGACAACTTTACAACCGCCAATTAGTAAATTGAATTTCTCATTCGCAAATGCAACATTGAGAAGTTTGCAGATTTTATTAGTCCGGTGTAATTGAAATCTAACTTGGTAGCAGTAAAAACAAGAGGGTAGAAAATTATGGCTTTTGATCTTTTGTCGACGCATTTATTTTCCTTTAAATTCACATTTGCGAAATTATTGGGTCCCCCCTTCCCCATTCTCAAAACGGATTGGAAAAATGTTGTAAATTGCATTAACAATCGAATTCGGTTATTAATCAATAAAATTAGTAAAATAATTTATATGATAAAATGGAAATACTTCGTAAAGCAATATTGACATTTTAAATTTATTAAAATTCTAATTATCCGCTACAGTGTTGTAATAAACCTACTTCATTTCTAACTATAAATCTAGCTTCTTAAAAGTATCTCTTTTTGAAGTAAGAAACTTTTAATTACGATGAAACATACCAAATCTTGCTATCGGAGAAAACTTTATGATTACCTAGTGCTAGTCCGATAATGATTTGACCAGTGACATGTTTGTAGACCAAAGGAACAAAAAACGTCCCTTTTTAGTAGCTATTTTATTGATTCTCAAAAAAACTCTCGTCGTTGATCATCAATTTTAAGTCCACGTCACTTACTATATTTTTTGTAACAAGTGCTATAAAAGTAGATTTTCATGCTTATTCAGCGAAACGGAGAGTTGCTTCTTTTTGTCTCAGAGTGGAAAAGGAAGATATGAAATAACATGAAAAAACGTTGAGGAGGAGAGAAAACAACCTCTTCAACTTAGGATTAGAAAAGTGCCGTTTTTTGGCTGTACAGGTCTGAAAAAGCGTACTTTCCACACACGCGCGCGTGGCAAAAAAATGTACTTGTTGCTTTTTAAACAAATTTTGGCTATTTATCTCAATGTACGTCAGCGGAGTGACAAGTTTCGTGACCTGAATTAAAGCGGATAGACAAGCAAAGCTTTTGCTCCATTGATATTTGACTTGCGGACCATTTGTCACATCGTTCTCCTAACGTTGTTTACATTTGCAAAACCCAATTGTCGATTGAACTTACCTATAAACAGAGTGCGGAACTTTATTAGGGCGAATCGAATGGTAAAATCGGATTGTGTCCGAACGAATTATTTAATTGCCAACCAGGTCAGTAATTAGTCATACGTTTCACGCGCTGAGTTCCTCTGAACACGATGATACTTGGTCCGGTTGAGGTAATTGAAATTTGCAACGTTTTCTTGTAACAATTTCAAACTAAATACAGTTTCATCCAGCAAAAAAAAATAGAGATAAAAATTATATCTTCCCGATTAAAGATAACATACTTCCTTTTTTTTTTTCATTTATTTTTCTTCTACTTTCTAGTTATTGGATATTCATCTTTTTCCATTCCAATTTGATCAAAGTTGAAATTCGTTGCAAAAGAACTTTGCAAACTTCATGCGCATATTTGTGTGCCATATTTTCATGCATCTCCATCAACTAATTTCAAGTTTACCCAGACTTTACTTCAACAAAATTTCACATAGTTTTTTGAATATAATTTTTCACGATGAATTACGAAAAATTAAACAAAAATGTTCATGTTTTGCCAACTTAATAAACTGAAAATGGCAAATATAACTGTCTACAATATGTTCGATATTCATTTATTTGAAATGCTGATCTTATTAGGCTTCTCGTTGTAGACACAGGGTTACAATTCGACATTAAAAAGTATATTTCCGTTCTTTATGAATTATTATATTTCATGTACATTTAAATATGTGTTTTTTCTACTCTGTCACGTTTCCTCGATAGATATTTCGAAATTTTAGCCTTCGCATAATTTATGTCTACATTATATTCGAATTAGTAGCGCTTCTTGTGCATTTCACTCGAAACCGCATCTATCGAAGTTCCCTCAGTTCTCGCATCCCGCATGAGTATTAGTTCCTTCTTTTGTCACGAATTTGGAACTAAATACAATTTCAAACATTCGTTAGTAATTCAATGGAGAATTCTGGTTTATTTATTAAAGAAGATTATTTAATTATAAATTATAAAATTTGGCCGATATTTAATACAAACCCAAAGAACCAACAAATTTTATGTGACATCACAGTGTCGTTGTATGAATCTTAAATGTGACTTTAATGTGAGTCACATGTGAATACAAGTGCATAAAAATTGACGGCTTCAATACAACCTTGTTGTGATTTTGACATAAATGACACCCAAGGGTCAAATGCAAGTCATGTAACAGTCACGTGCAAGTCACATTTAAATCACAAAAGAGTCACAACAAGGTTGTATTGAAGTCGTCACTTTGATGCACTTGTGATTCACGTGTGACTCACATGAAAGTCACGGTTAAGTTTCATGCAACGTCACTGTGATGTCACATTGATTCTCTGGCAGGTGAAAATAATTTAAGGAAACGTTTCAAACTCAATGAATCAAGCGGTAATTTTAGTGCATTAATCAATTAATTGTAACCGACGCACTCAAAATACAAATACAAAATACAAATAAAATACATATAAATCAAAATACAAATACTATCATTTTTGCAGCGATTCATAATGTTGACAATGGTCAAAGTAAAGTCTACTTTGTTTATTGTTAACTTAACAATGTTGAATTAATTTGAAATATAAAAGTTCGTAAATGTTTACTTTAAAAAAAAAATCAATAGTTATACATAGCACGCGGCGAAATGGCGCACAAAATAAAACTTGGTTCATAAATGTTTGCGACCAAATCGAACATAATTATCGAAAGAACTTGTCTGCTTGTCAAAATATTGACTCGGACGGTAGTGGTAAAGGTCAAACGACCAAAATGTTCGTCGACCGCGAGATTGGGTTAAGTGCCGGGAAATACAGGCGCGAGTTGCGGTAAGCACTAACAGTTGCCATTGTTAAAGATAATATCGCGACCGTCGGCGAGGTCGTAACCGCTTCTGATATCGCTGAAATTCCGTTGCAGTTATTATGGTTTGTCAAATTTCGCCCCCAAAGTTATCGCGCAATCAATTATGGAATGGCGGCCGTGCTTTGTTCCAACCGTCATAATCGTTGTGGTTTGTATTAATTACGTTGTTATCGATTGTGTTCTTAACATTATGGTAATGTGCACATTGCATCTCGGTATTAAAACTAGCACGGAGAAAAATCATACCGAAAAATTCTGCCATATAATGTAATCAAAAGTTTAATATGCATTGTTTTTAGTATAATATACATGACATACAAAATTCGAAGCTATATTCGTTATTATTTTTTTTCTTGCGAGTCAGGGATTTAGTAAATAAAAACAACAATGAATGTCCGAACAATTTTGCTGATTACAAATTTATAATATCCAAATCGTTTGTTTCGAAAAGAAAGACTTGCAGTATTGGATGAAAAGAAAGGAAATTGAAGTAACTAGACAATGTACGGAAGCTAAAGCTTTCGAGTTTGTTAAGCACAAATTCAGTGTCAAAATTGAAAACTTCTAAATAACAAATCAAATACGACAATCAAAATTTAAACAACTTGCAAGTATTTATTGTTTATATTAAAAGTATTACTAATGAAATTATGTGGAAATTTGAAAGTAATTTTTTAATTCCAAACAATAAATAATACAACTCGAGGAGAAGTATAAAAAAACTCATAAGAAAATGAAACGCCAATTATTTGTCGGAATATAAATGAAATAAATCAGTCGGTGTGATTTTTTCGTTTGCATTAAACGCACACGGACACTTGACACCGTTTCACCGTCAAAATGTCAACATATTTTTCTCGCCGCCTTCTGCAGCCCCAGTAATTCGGAATAAATGTCTAAAAAAGTAAAGTATTACGTTTACGCAACGGCATTAAAGGGGTCGCATGTGTGCGGAAAATCGCGCCCTCCCGGTGGTGCACTTATCCTGATTGGACCATCCGCGATGTTGAGCCGTTTCACGCCTCGGATAAAAATCCGTGTTCAGATAAACGCAGCCGTTTTAATCCGCTACATTAATTTCCGATTAGACGAAATCAATATCTGTCGTAAAAACAAGTGTGTGTATCGACAAGTAAATGTGGTAATTGAAGAAATTCAAACTATATAGTCATTTAAATAATACAGCCAATAATAATATGATATGCCAATCGATTAAATACAACAAAGTTATTCAATCGAATTGCAGTTCACTCTTCAAACAACCGACTTGTCATAGTCGGAATATCCTTGTGATAAGTGGATTTTCCACTGAAAATTTGGACAAAAATAATTCCGGTTACTATAAGAATAAAATTTATTAAAACCGAGTTTTCTTATAAGTAGAATGTAAAAATGTATAATAATAAAAATAAGACATTATACAATTCAAAATATTATTCAACGCTTAAAC
>JABFOV010005672.1:0-11712 GCA_022817685.1 Aradophagus sp. ZL-2020
CTACACTACGTGCTTCTGTGTCTGAATTCTTACTTTTGTCATCCTACTTATGAGTTGGATTGTTGTGTTTGTTGGTTACTCCCATATCTGTCTCCCATTGCGCTTGTTATGTTTAAGATTATTATGGTTGTTATTTTTTTTTTTCAAGGAAGAGAGGGCAAACGAGGTGTAGAGAGGTCTCGGGGGCTGGGAGATGTGTATAAAAGAAAATAAAAAAAATTAAAAAAATTTTATTAAAAAATTTTAGTTCGTGAAAAAAAAAAAAAAAAAAAAAAAAAAAAAAGAAATGAAAAAGATTAATTACGACATGTTGATTATAATTTACGGGGAAACAGAAGTGACGCGTAGGATGTTACCGAAATATTAAGTGTTTAAAAATAACGCAATATATTTCAAAACTTTTATTTCTGACGACTTTCGTAAATATTTGGTTGATCCTATTAATTAATGAAGTTAGCACGACTTTAGTTCTTCTTTCTTAAAATAACATAGACTTTCTGCTCTTATATTTTGCAATCAAAATTTTTGGAATAATGTCGTACATGTTCCATAGAACATGTACATCTCTCAACATGTCAAGCAAAGCTTTTCAAATGATGTTTGTATAATAATATTCAAAATGCGATGATTGTATTATTTTGTAAAAACTTATGTCCCTCTGAAGTATTAATTATTTATTAAAAAAAAAAGAGAGAGAGAAATTGCGAATTTGAAGTTGTTCCCAAAAAATGTTCTCTTTCCGCGTTAAGGTGTCTGGCAACAATGAGCGGCTACAGAAGTTGAAATAAAGTTGAATACGCGTGAGAGTAGGATTCCCTACGAGCGCAGGGGTGACGTTAATACTAACTGCCTGGCTGACATTCGTCGCCATCGTGGAGGCTCGCCATTTTTGGGTTCCCCACCCGCGAGTTTTCGGACGCAAAGCCGATGTCCAGGAGCGTCGACGGGACGACACTCGACGTGCTCTCGTCGCCCCGCGAAGCTCGATCGGGTAGGTAAGTCTGACACCTTCTTTTATCCCGGACCCAAAGACGACCAGTTCGGTTATCTCATTTTTGCAAACGGTGCTTTTTCATCTAACTTTCTATCAAACTCTGAATCGTATCTTGTCGAAGTGTGTTCCAAGTGCGCGAGTGTCCAAAAAGAATGTGCTGAAATCGACCGACCGATCTTTTTGTTTCGCATGAAATTTGGAAATTAACAGTGCTTAATGTCTCGGGAGCTTGCTTTGGTCTTAAACTAGTTCTCAGTATCGTAAGTAGTTGTAGGATTAACAATCACAGGCAGATTTCAAGCTGGTTTATGGTTTTCGTTGGTTCAGACTGGTAGGTCATGTCAGTTTCTGATTTTGAGACGGTGCTTTAACAAACAAAGTTGGATCAAACTTGGTAGTTGGATTGAATCAGCTGAATTATCAGCTCAAGCTGATTCCTTTTTTAGTTGTGATTTAAACCAGGTTTCAAAATTGGGACCATGATTCTGTTAGTCAGGAGTACCATATCTTAAGTTGATTGAGAATTAAAATCGGATTTAATTTAATTCAGTTAATCAGTAAGACAAGTTTGATCAACATTTTAAACTACTCTTTAATATGTAATTTGAACCTAGTTTCAAAATTAGGATTATGACTCAGATATTTCTAACTCATAAACTTGAGTTGAATTTTTTTTATAATTACTTTGAACCATGTTAGAACAATGTTAAAACAAAGCATAACTCATTTCAGACCAATTGATCAGCAATCCTGTTATCTGTAACCAGTTGATAAAATCACTTTTTTATGTTTTACCTTAACGTAGTTGAAAATTTTGTTCTTTGATACTATGCTGGAGGAAAATAATCCAACAATGTTGGTTTTATAATACAGAACGCTTTCATGATTACTTGACACTAATACTAATTTGCAATTCAATTTTCGTAACTGAACATTTATTAATCAAACCATTATGATACACGCTTTTCATTAATTCAAAAGATTTATCATCTGAACTTCTAACTTCGTGACACGCTAACATATCTATAAGATGAAACCAAATGGTCTCAACCAATCAGTCATCTTCAATGGACCATATCCCATTACAAAATATTACCAACGATTAAACTCTGATTACCAGCAATTACTGAAAACTCTAACGAGAACATTCGATTAAACGCAATGAACGTTTTTCTGTTATTTAATAACTCTTAATTTACGCGAGTCACCGTTTCACTGAAAGTGTTCCAAAGTGAAAGAATGTCCGAAAAGTTCGAAGTCCCGAAAAACTGTCAAAAATGTCCCGTGCCAAAGATGGTGGTTGACAGTCACGTTTGACAAGTGGAAGGAAACGAAGAGTCGCTCGTTGTTGTGCGTGAACGGCGCGTCTATTTTTACAGCGTCAGGAATTTCGCTGCCGAGAACTACGCGAACCGACATAATATCATTCGAGTTAAACGTTATTTTTAAACGCCAACTTTTTCAAGCTTTAATATGGGAATGAGGGCACACGCGGGTTATAATTATTGCGATCGTGTCTCGGATTTCCTCGACTTTTCACGATCAGGGTCCGAAGTCGAAAACTTTCGGCGGCGTTTAAATCGGTTGGTCCAATAAACGCGGATTTTTGCACAAAACTTTTGAGCAAATATTTCGAGCAGGCCGCGGTGCATTGTAGTCTGGTTGAATGCCAAAACCGATGAGAGGCCCGAGACTTTTAGGTCTTGAAGTCAATCTCGCGTGACCTGAAACATTTCTTTCGGACATAGCTCGCATTCCAAGTGTCAAGGGTAGCTTGACTTAAAGAACTTTGTAGATTCGAGGCATGCTTTCCGTCAGAAATCGATCGCTACTTTTGGATCAGCATCCACGTTATGGTCCGCGTCAATCGATTTATTTTTCGGTCAAAAAGTGTACAGACTTGGCGGGAAACGATGCATGATTGATCGGTGTAAATTCGGAGCAATCGGTGTGAAATATTTTCTCATTTTGTAGCTCAATCGTAATCACTTTTCAATAATGAAACTCGTGTAGTGTAAAATTAATGAAAATGAAAATAAAATAAAAGCTTTCATCGACATTAAATATCTTTTTACACCGTACTTTTTTACTTCGCTGATTCGGTGTGAATTCGGTGTTACTGTCGTTAAATATTTATTCATTTTGGTATTCGATTAAAATCGTCGTTAAAGGTACAAATGCCTTAATGGTGCATATTTACTCCGTAATCGGTGAATGAACTCTCATCGAAATTTCATTAATGAGACATTTTTCGCTCCGTAATTATTTACGCTTTACACCGTGTCGCTTCATGTCACTTATTTTTGACAGCGAACACAATTGAAAGGTGTGACAAGATGTGCATCTGCCTACGAAAACGGAGATGATTAGGGTTGCAGCCGTTTTACAAAGTTTCGTAAATTCTATAAATATACTCGGTCAGTTAGATCGGATGTCGGACCGCGTTGGCGGCCAAGTAAAGCTCGCTGCCGCGAAAAGACGGTGAAATTTTCTTTGCCATTATTATTTCATACGTCGCGCATTTTTCACGTTTTCAGCAATGTAAAGTTGAGTCAATGTTTTTTTTTCTTGTAGAGGTGTTGATGTTTTTTATGCAGATATTAATAAAAAATATTCCATGAGGAACAATTTAATTCTTTTTATACAATTAAAGTCCGAAGTTGAATCTCAAAAATTGGTTTGTTAATGAAATTAGACAGTCGATATATTAGCAGCACAACGATTTGTGACGATTATCGTTGTGATGTTGATTTGAAGGTTTCGAAGCCGAGTAATGAAACACGGAGGTATTCTAAGTATGATTTTTCAACGACGTCCTTCTTTAACAATTGCTAGACAATAAGTAGATCATCCAAGTATACAGCAACAGACTATTTGATGTTGGAACGACCGACCGAGCGACCGAGCGACCGACCAACAAAGTATATTAATAGAATATGGCTGTGCTTCTATTTTCGTTGATATTCACTCATTCCCGAAAGCTCAGAATTCGTGTTCCCTTAGGGAAAATAATTTTCACAATAAAAATGTTGGGTTTTGAACAAATCTTCGAATCGAGTGATTGGAAATGATATAGAACTGGTATTCTCGATCAAGCTTCTAAAGTCTGACAAGTTTTCAGCTTTGGACCAGCATTGTAACTGTACAACGGAAAAAAAAATCAATTTCTTGATAAAATAATAAATGAGGTGAAATATTTTGTTTCTTATGTTTGTAGTGTAGCACAAAAAATTCGCGCGTTTTTAATGTGCAAGTAGTGGTTACTAAATTGTTCTACACCCGTTCTAAGTTGAGGATCCATATTGGTACCATCAACTGTCGGTGTAATTTTACGAGAATTTTTTTTCAGCTTAGCGTTTTCATAATGATTTTATTCTTAAGAAACCGCTGAAATACCGAGAAATCCGATATATCATAAACGTTTAGTAATTACAGTATCACTATCTCGTAACAAGACATTAAAGAAACATTTTAAAACCAAAGATAACGTCAAGAATTTTGATTTGATAATAATTGTTAATGATTTGTCACCGAAATTTCAGTTAGTTCGTTAGTTTACTGAAGTCGCAAGTGAGCAAACAAAAGCCGCCACCATGGACGCGATCAAGAAGAAGATGCAAGCGATGAAGCTTGAGAAGGACAATGCACAGGACAAAGCGGACGTGTGCGAGGGACAGGCGAAGGAGGCCAATATGCGCGCGGACAAGGTCCTCGAAGAGGTCAATGATTTAACGAAAAAATTGGCTCAGGTTGAGGCTGACCTTCAAGCCAACAAACAGGCCCTCGAGCAGGCCAACAAAGATTTGGAAGAACGCGAAAAGTCCCTCACCAACGTACGTTTCTACGAAAACACCATTTTCGCTTCAGTTGTAAATAATTATTTTGACTTTGTTATACAACGTATTCTCGTTTCTTTAGGCTGAATCCGAAGTAGCTGCTTTAAACAGAAAAGTCCAACTTATTGAAGAAGATTTGGAACGATCAGAAGAGCGCCTCAACACCGCCACCGCTAAGCTGACAGAAGCTTCCCAAGCCGCTGATGAATCTAGTCGGTGAGACAACAATATTTAAAATTATTTTAAATTAAATAATCTGAAATGTTTCAGTTGAAGGTCGAAATGTTTTCGAAGTTAAAAGTTATTATAGAAGAAATTTTCGTTCGTTCAAACGTTCTTCAAAATACTCTTATTCCTTTCAATATAATTTATAGGTGATTGTTGTAGGACAATAGATAACATTTCTTTTCTTTTTCAGTATGTGCAAAGTATTGGAAAATCGTGCTCAGCAAGATGAAGAGAGGATGGACCAATTGACGAACCAACTTAAAGAAGCTCGTCTTTTGGCTGAAGATGCTGACGGAAAGTCGGACGAAGTATCTCGTAAACTGGCCTTCGTTGAAGATGAACTGGAAGTCGCTGAAGATCGTGTCAAGTCTGGAGAAGCGTAAGTAATTTATACCGGAATGTTAATTTTATCCATCAATCACTTACTGCTTGTAAATTTTATTATTTGAAGATTTATGTATAAAAACAAAGTATATTGTTTACAGGAAAATTATGGAACTTGAGGAAGAATTAAAAGTTGTCGGAAACAGCTTAAAATCTTTGGAAGTATCAGAGGAGAAGGTAAAATATTTTAAGAAAGCAATCTATGTATCATTTCCATTCCATCTATATCATATATGAAATCATATTAATTTTTATATGAGAGTCAAATATTATTATTTTGAGGAGAATTTTCAGACGACTTAAGTTAATTTAAATCGTCTGAAGTAACAATTGTGAGAAACGTAAAATGTTTATAATGACTGCTCACAAATTCTCATAAATTATGAGTAATTTATCAAAAACTGCATTACTCTTCTTACAAATTTCTCATAAATTTAACATTACTAATCATCAAAAAAAAAAAAAAGTAATGGAGTATAGGAGAAATTTATAAGTATTGGTAATTCAAAATGAACCAATTTCAGGCCAATCAACGAGTGGAGGAATTCAAACGGCAACTAAAGACTTTAACCGTGAAATTGAAGGAGGCTGAAGCTCGCGCCGAATTCGCCGAAAAGACGGTCAAAAAGCTGCAGAAAGAGGTCGACAGGCTCGAAGGTAAATTTGTCAGTTCGAAATGCGGCGCTTCGTCGGAGTTTTTGTATTACTTTTTCGTCACGTTTTTTTGTCCGAATTTTTCGTCATCGTCGCTTTCTAATGGAGCCCGAGCTTTTGACCGCTTCAGTGTGGAACGTCTATTTTTGATACCATCGAAGACCGATGAAATTTTGTTTAGCATTTTGTGAGCTCAATCGATGTCCGTCTTATACATTGTCTAACGATTTTCATTGCAGACGAATTATTCCGCCAGAAGGAGAAACACAAAGCAATTTGCGACGACTTGGATTCCACATTCGCTGAGCTTACAGGCTACTAAATTATCGCACACACACGCTAAGCTTTTTGTTTTTCGTCCTAATGTTTTTGCTTCGTCTCAGTTATCGTTGCAATGTCTCTTCCGCAACTGTATCTATTCTATTTTATTTTTTGAGATGTTTTAGGGTTTTGATTACTATTGTATCAAAAGAAAAGGAATAATTATACGTCAAAAGCATACTGATAAAAAGTCTCTGAAAATTGAAATACTCTGGAGATATTTGTAAATAAATGTGCTCAAAAGTCTTGCAAAATTCTTCCAACAACACTAAAATAATGACAAGAACATAATTTAATATTATAACAAAAAAGTCCACTAGCTATAACTGTATTTTTTTGTTTCTTCGTTGAATGATATCATTTAAATCAGGGCGATGTTAAAAAACTGTCATGCAACAATTTTTCGTTTCTTTTTTTAAATTTCACAAAACTTTTTATGTATTTTTTCTTTGGACAGTTTCACTCATTAAGAATTTTTCAAGACTTTGTCAGAAATTTTTCTTCTCAGAGGAAATTGATCCTTTTTTTTACAATCAATCATCACGTATATTAAAAAAAATATTGGGTACACTTTGTCGCAAGTATTGGATAGTAGCTTAGCGTCGGAACGACGATCGTCGAACGTCAGGTATTTTGGCGGTAACCCAAAATTATTCAATGGTTTCCCTTTGGTAGATGAAGCACGAAACAGAGTAGAAACTAGTTGTAGGTAGTATTTTTAAACTTGCATTTTTCCTGTTCTTGCCTCACGATGAACTACATGAAACGCCGTTTGTCGTAAATAGGCCTGACTATTAGTTCACATCTTATAAGAGCATTAAAAACAAAAAAGAAATGATGTATAAATATTTCTGTCGAGCGAAATTTAAGTTTCAAAAACGAAAATAGGATTTTTTTGTTTTAAAAATATTTTTGCTCCTAAAACATATCGACCCTCAAGATATGTCAAAGTATGTGTTATATGATCGAAACAAGTTAAATATGTTTGTCCAGAGCATTACATTATTCACTGAGAGAACGAATTGGTAAAATCGAATAGCAAAAAACGTAAAGTTATAAATAATAAAAGTGATAATTATTTATTATACATTATACGTACATATTTATTATATAATTATTATTCATACAAAAATAAATATTTCCTTTTTGACTTTTAAAATACCAAAAGTATACCATTTTAAGACACTATTGGTATCTTAAGCAATCAAATTTCTGAAAATAAAATAGTTGTTTTCGCAACATATGATTCTAAAATGATAACTTTTTTTGATAGGGCCCGGATCAGGGCCTAGTCAGTAGAACAAACAATTGATTTTACTACTTAATTTTCTCAGTGTGTGACTACTTGCCATCTCCATTGCTAACACGATACAACGTGTAACTTAATATATGCTTGCATGAACAACTTACACCATGTTAGTTATTACAACTCGCGATGCGTATATTATGTTAATTTACATATTATCATATTTTACGTCAGTGTAGAAGATGACTATACGTCATAATTTAATTGGTTGATAGATGTATGTAAGTCAAATAACTAAACAAATAAATCATATTACTTGAAAACTTAACTTAGGAATTTATGCTAAAAAATTACAATGTTAATTGCACAAATTGTATATTATATAAAAATTGTTATCTTACATGGATAAAGTTACGATGAAGAATTATTTATTATAAAACAAATCTCTTTAACCAGGGACAATACATTCAAATGAAAATTGATGTCTCGTTAAACTCACACCTATATCTATCACCGATTCATGACTTCACCGATGAATGACTTAAAAAAAGTTGATTCAAGTTGCCTACAATCTAGAAAAAAAAAAAAAAAAAAAAATACTGTAATGACGTAAACAATTGTTAATCGCGACATTTTCTTTTGCAGACGAATTGGGAATCAACAAGGACAGATACAAGTCTTTGGCCGACGAGATGGATTCCACTTTCGCCGAATTGGCAGGATATTAAAGGGCATAATGTTTTCTCTCGAATTTTCCGACTATTTATTTTTCTCGTTACACAGTCACACACCAATTCTATATACACTACCACAGACACCACGACAAAAGTTTCGGTTTTCGAAAATCCGACTTTTTACATTTTTACAATGTGGGCCACTTAATTATACACTACTTAACTGATCAGAATATTCAGTTGCTGCTGACGATACGAATGTATAACCGGAATGTAAAAAAAAGTGCAAGAAAAGAAGAAAGTTAAAATATACACGTTGGGGATGAAATCTGAAAAGAAGATTTTTATTGAAAATGTTTATTGAAAATTCAATAAACATTATTCAATGAAAATGTATTACTGACCTAGTATTTTATCCCCAAGTTTGCATTCACTAATATGTTATAAGTTAAAGCAGAAGAACAAGCAAAAACAGATCTGAATGTATTCATATGTATTGCAATGTATGAAATGTTATAAATACACGATGTTTAATTATTGGCTGTAACTTTGTCGAGTTATACTATGAGCCGCTTGTTCAGTTCAATTTATTGTAAAAAGCTGTATTAGAGTATATTATAAATATATATTTCTTATTTATATCTGAATAAATAATTCTAGTCTATTCTGTAGTTTATGATATATCTAAAACTCTAATTCATTTCGTATATCATTAAAGGTGTTTTAATTTAAACATTCGATGGCACATGATATAAGTGTAATCAGTACTGTTAATAAAAATAAAACCTTTAAAAAAATTACTTATCTTGAAAAAGTAACGTTTTTTCAAAAGGTAAATTAATTTGAATACTTTACTTTTTCTTTTTTTTATTTTATTTTAAAAATTTTTCACAGTTGTATTAAATTTATTTATATTTACGTTTATACAGTTGCTTCTTTGCACAAAGCATCTAATAGAAAACAGCGACAAGAACATGATGTGATTGGACATTCGGTATGCTGCCTGAAAATGAATTAGCAATATTAATTTAACAGATGTTTTATTTTTTGAGTTTTAATTATTAATACATGTTACGTAGGACATTAAATATTATAAATAATTATAAAATACGTACTGGAACCAGTGCATAATATGTTCTGCATGTCCTCCATGTTTGCAAGTCTGGCACCAGGTAAACCAACTGTTAAAAGGGGTCAATCTTCCATCATCTTCATTCTTATTGGAGTTTACTGAAAGCAGTTGCAACCCACTGCCCGTTCCCATATGCATCAAACAAATAGCACAGCGTGGTAATGGCTTCCGGCAACTTGGGCATGCCGACATCTATATTTATTGATTGATTTATTTATCGATTGATTGAGTTTGAAAACATATCAAATTGTACTTTTTTGTATTAGAAAATGTTTACCTTAAGTTTATTCGACGTGCTACCAAGACGACCAAATGGGCCCCTAGCCCTACTCAGTCCTTGCATATAAGCCGAAATGCTTTTACCACAAAAATTGCATGAAATGTATATTTGTTGAGTTGGCTTTTCGTTATTCATTGAACGCATTACAATGTCAAAATGGGCTCTTTGCTTCCACATTTTCCACGCATCTAATAAATTTCTGTAACTGTAGCAAAAAAATGGATTTAACTGATTCATTTAATTAAATTGATTGATTTGATTTTTAGAATATTTTAAATAAATATTAATTCATTACAAAGTATTATATACAAAAATGTACCTATTGATCCAGATTTGCACTTGATTTTCCTGCAATAATTTCACAGGCAATGCCCTTATGGCAATAAGAGAACAACTTTGCACATCACCTGTGATATCTAAATACCTATTTAACAACTGTATGCCTTCTGAACTTGTACCTAAAAAAGACTTCTTCTTTAATATAATTTATGTAATAGAACAAATTTATAACAAAATAAAAAAAATAAGTATAATTTATAAGACTAAGCTTTTATATTTGTATTAAAACATTCAAATAAAAATTGCTATTCTGTTTCAATTAGATTTCTTGTAATCTTCGTACCAGTAAGTAAAAATCCCGCGAGATCACCTTCATCAATTAGCGTCTGAGTCAGTCTTTTTAAATATTCAGTAAGTTTTGTATCAGAAAGAAACATGAGCGCAAAAGCGACTCTGTCTTCCACAGACATGCCAGTTTCATTCTGAAAATGAAATCCGCTCAATTGAATAATAAATAAAAAAATTCCTTTTATATTTACAACACATTAAATTAAGGGAGAATGAAATTGCAGAATTTAATACTTACAAGTACATTTTCATAAGAGTCATTTTCCGACGTCAGGAAGGCAAAAGTAGCCCTCAAGTACGGATCCTCAAGTTGAGTTCGCGTTTGGACGCACATTTGACGCCACATGCTGTTTTTGTCCTCAGAAAAACCCGAAAGTGCCATCGCGAATATATTAAGATTTGATTGTGACGTTGCTTTATTAGCACCGCGATTAAGGATATCAATGGCTTGCCTTAAGTTAAGGTTGAATACAGATATAGCAGTTGCTCGCGAATAATCGCCTTCTCTTTCAAGTCGTTCCAAAAATGTATTTCCATACAAGGTATTCATATCACGATCGAAACGCCAGCCGCACAACTGGAGTGCTTTTTCACGATCAGCGGATCTGAAATTATTAATAATGTAAGTAATTTTACGTTAAATTAAATGTCAATAAAAACCCTGTAAGGGAGTTCAAGGTTTATTTAATACTAGTTTTTTTAAGGTTTGTATTCTTGTAAAAATTTGTATAAAATTGTAAAAAATGTTTACCTATATACTTTTGCTGTATGCATTGACCCAATATCAGTCCATGGTCGAAGTATTAAGTCAGATTTAACAAGTCCATTCGGGTTTGATTGGTTATCTAATTTTAAGACGGTTCTGAAAATATATTGATTGATTTTGTAAATGTATGGAATATACTTAAACATGAAAACTTATACGTATTATATCATCAGGAAATAAGTATATAATTTTAATCTTTACCTGACTCCTGGATGTTTATTATCAGAATAAGGTATGGTTCCATCTTCTATCAACTGACGGCTCAGTCCTAACCATTGCCATAAATTTTTCAGTGTTTCATTTTCACTCAAATCTCCGTTTTGAGATAAATCGGTCTGAAGCATGTGACAAAAATAATAATTTTTAATATTAATAAAAATAAATATACAATAATTTTTCCATTAATTAATTTACATACATTGCTTGTATTTTACTTACAAGTAGACCATATTCTGCATAAGCTCTGGACTTTGTTAAAATTGAGATATCCCCTAACGATTTATAAAAACTGTCATTACTACTTATGTACTTGAAACATTTCGAAGCATGATTCCATGAGATGTGTGAACG
>JABFOV010005673.1:0-11707 GCA_022817685.1 Aradophagus sp. ZL-2020
TCAAGTTCGACGCTGACCAGATAATTGAATTGACTCAACCTAATTGATACTCGATGGCCCGAAATTTCGTTTCGGCAATTCAACGGTCTGGTCAAATTTCCTGTTAATTGTTTTTACCAGCGCAAATTGTCCAACGATTGTCAAACATAAGTTTAAGGGGCTATCCGACTGTTATATCGCCTCCAAGGAACTCGCGTTTTCAGATTTCAATTTACGTTCCGTAGGGCTTGTCTAGTATTAAGTTATCACTGCTATTTTTTTATGTCTCGATTATTGCGTCCTTTGTCCGCCGATATGGGACGCCGCGACAGTCGCAAATAAAGGAAAACCATCCAAGTCAACAATCTCGCGACTCAAATGGGCGATGCTAGTGTTACATTTCCAGTTTGTGGATACTTAGTGTACGAGGATCATTGGCGAATTTTGTACAAAGCAAGATTTAGAAAACAAGAAAACAAAAGGATGGAAAAACAGGGATGTTGCACTGTCGTAGTGTAGGTGCAAAATACGCGAAATTGTACAGTAGGTATGCGGGAAACAGTGGCGCCACCTACGCGGAATTCCCACTAAAAATCGTGCCGCTGACGCCAATGCACAAGTGCTGCGCGAGGGGGGAGTGAATTTTTATCGGATGATTGAGAGAATAAGCATATCAGAACGCTGTTAAATAAATTATTAGATTAAGTAAATAATTAATGACTGTTGAAGTAAATGAGATTAATTGATTGACACATGGTAACTAGGGATGTGTGCAATGAAAAAATAGCTTTTGGATGAAAGTGACTATTGTTTTGTAGCGAATGGACGAGATGGACGTAAAGATTGGAATCTGAAGTTATTAGTTTTATATTAGGTGAAGCGAATTTTATTCTTGTTATACTTCAGGATTCTATGGTTGAACATTTTTATGTTTGATAATAACGATTTCATTAATTACAAGGAATTAAACATTATATAAATTTAAACAAAAATTCTTTTTATTTGATAGGCTCGAGAAATACAAATTTGATCTTAATAATGTAGATATCTAATTAATTATACTTTTTGAATTTCATAGGATACTTTTCCAAGCTGAGCAATTGTTAAACCGACCTTTGTGTTCCACCTTTGCTATGTCCTGTTAAAAGTAATGAGTAAATAATGACTCAATGTGATCAAAGTGATTCAAACATTGTTTACATGTGATTTATTTTCAATCTTAACAATTTTGCATTTCTTTATAATCCATTGAATCATTTTAAGTCTTTATTTATGAAATATTAATTCAAGTTTGTTTCTTTTCAAACAAATCAATAATTTTAATTGCATTTTTATTGAACGTTGTATGTTGAAATATAGTTGTTTATAAATATATACATATATATATATATATATATATATATATATATATATATATATTTGAATTTTATAGGTTTATATATTTCTGAAAAATCTAAAGTTATAGTAAAATTTACTGACTTATTGAATCCATTTTTAATAAAACATTTTCATATATATATATTTTTGAATTTTAATGGATATTAAACATTATTTAATTTTTATTGAATATAGCAATTTAAATATATTTTACTTGTTAAAAATATTTCTAATAATTTAAGGGAACACAGTATCAAATTGTGCATTGATTCATTATATCGATACAAACTTAATAATCTATTAATTGGATACTGAAATATACTTAAACAGAAAAGTCTAAATCAACATTGGATTTATCATTAAAAACTTAAAAAAATGTATTTTTACTGTTAAATTCAACACTGATTTCGTATTCTAATTTGTCAGTTGTACAAATGTCCATTATAACGAAATTTGTAAACTGTTTTGATATTTAATTAGTAAATTGTCAAGTCAATATCGATATTTAGTCAATGCCAAAAAAAATTAATTTTACTCGCAAAAGTTTACAATTAGATTTAAGTTAGGAAATTATAAGTATTTAAAGTATTTGTATTAAACAAAATTTAGTTATTTTATAAAACTAACGAAATTTTCTACGTTGGTAACTGAGTATAGACTTGTCAAGTATTTGAATATTTCATAAATACTTAATATTCGAATACTCAAATATTAAAAAATATAATATTGAAATGTCAAATTGAAGTTTCAATTATGACCTATAGCGTTAAGCTCAAAAAGTGATTACTGTATTCTTTTTTGGATGGGTAGTTCAATATTGTATGGAAACGTACTTATTTATGTTTTCGCACTGATTTGATTTTAATTAATGACATTAATTAATTAACGTCATTGAATTATGATTTATTGATGTCATAAATGATAGGGAATTGAAAATTTAGGTGTCATGTGTATTAATTGTCAGTTGTATTAATTTTTATTTCATTTAAAATTTATTCAAAATGAATGGAAATAAATTATTGCATTTTATTATAATTGCATTTTTAATAGGCTTGTCAAATATCCGAATAACTTGTTAACATTTAATATTCACATATTTATATAATTATAATATAATTTTCATTAATTAAATATAAACATATTTAGTAATACAATGTTGTAAATTGAGAGGCCGGATGCAATACTTATGACTGAAAGATCTGCACATCGAAATACTGCTGAAATATTGCATGAGAACTTTCACCAGAGAAATTATTTCAGCAGCGTTTCGATGTGCATAACAGTCAACCACGAGTGCTTGTCCCCTTATTGCATCCGGCTCTTCAATTAGAGATACATTACGACTTGAATTTGAAATTTCAATATTAATTTAAGATTATAATTACCATTATTACACTTTGTATAATTATACCCAATACATATACAGTCGATTCTTCAAATAGTCTAATATCTGTATCTTTTCTTCGCTACAAATGTGTTAAAAGATAATAAGAGGTATAGATACAGACAATAATGAAATTCGACTTTGTATATAAATGAGTATGCAGACTTAAAAAGAAGCATGTGAAACTTATCATATATATTTTAACCATTTACTATGGTTGAATGAAACATATTCATAAATATGTTATAGGTACAATATTTTTTTCTCAATATATAATGGATAAAGTTTCATCATAATCAAAATTTTTTATACATTTTTTTTTGTCCTAATGATCTGATTATTATCATGCATATCTCTCTTCTTATTAAGAAAAATAACAAATAAATTATGTGGTAATTTTAATCAAAGACGTCCATCTCTCGCGACTAATTATACTATAGCAAGGTTGTGTGCACAATCCTTCAAACGTAACCCTGGGAAACGCTCTGAATGTTTAACACTCAACTTTCTATATAGTTCCTTACTCGAAATAACATAGATGTGATTTTTATTACTTTTGGAAAAATTTTATTGACTAGTATATAATAAAAAAACTTAATAAAAGAAATTTACTCAAACAGCAATGTATTTAACATTTTAAATTTTTGTTAGCTTTACTTAGACCAAGTCTTCCACATTTACCATTTTTCTTTCTTTTTGTTGCCTTACTACGTTTTATACAAATCGTGGAAAATTCTGTAACTGACTTATAATGACTGTATTATTTCACTTTCAGAGCCTTTTCCTCTTCATTTTATTATAAATTGTACATCGCATTTTTAGATGAAAATATCGAAAACTACAACCAGGTATATTGAAATCAATATTTCTGATTGAATTTAGATTTTTAAAAACAACTGGAAGATAGTAAAAAATTTTTTGCAAATCAAACTAAAATATTGATTTGAAATATATGAAATTTTGTATATAAATATGTACGTTATATTTAGCGAAGAAAGACAATTATATTTAATTATGTAAAGATCATTTCTTAGGATACATCACTATAATGTATCTAAAAAATGTGCATGGTGTAAGATTCGAAAATTTATAATAAGTACAGTTTAAGTTTCCTCGTTTGATGAAAAGGAAAAAAAGTAAATAAAGAAGTAAGAGTTTAAAATAATGATGCAGCAGATTAATTCTTACGGCTTTCATTACATTTCATTGTTTAAGACTGCAGTATTTATTTTTGTATAGCTCTTAAATTGATTTATATTTTCGAGTAGATAATCGTTGAAGTAAAAAATGAAATCACAAATTCATTGTATGAATTCCTAACAATGATACAAATGCCTATTATTAAGAAATGAAGTAATTATGTTGAATAAGATTTTAAAATAAATATTATTTGTAGAACCAAGGGAGTTGCGTATTTTCAATCTTTTTTTGTTTTGTTTTTAGTTATTCCACTTTAATGTAATCAAACACTTTAAAAATATAAATAATTTGTAATACATTTTAAATTTTTTAATACTTTACTTTAAAGATTTAATCTTAAGTTGCATGTAATTTTGTTTTTTTGAACAAATATATATTTTTGATTCATAGCCAACCAATGTCAGCTAAGATTTATATATTACAATTACATATCAAATTTACACGTTTTAAGATTCATACTGTTAAAAATCAGCACAAATTGATCATTGAAAGATTATCTGTAAGGTTAAAATAATTAAAGCACGTAGATTATTTTTATAAATTTATTGATTTAAAATTACTGATCCTTATTTTCACGCAAACGACGTGTATTTGACCTAACATTGGCGCCATGGACTGTGGAATATACCCAAGCACCACCGGCAACTGTCCTCTTGCATCTTTTGCAACTCCAGATACCAACAACAGAACGTTTCATGGCATCCTAAAAATATACATACATTTGTATTAATTATAGTTTCACAAATATGTATGCTTATTTTGAATATATTTTTGTAAATGAATAACGTATTAAAATGTATCAATCAAAGAAATATACATTCACTACATGTAAACAGATGTATTAAAGTTCTAATTACAATTAAAGGCACAGGTTGTAAATATACAAGATAATTTCCGATTTAAATAGATTTGAAAAAAATTGTCATTACTGTTCACAAACTATTTATTTTAACTCATAATGCCACAAAGAATTCTTTTTTTATTTTTTTAATGCATTCCCTTGTTATAACATTATATTAATTCCTATTTTGACGTTTCTCTTTAATTGAATATCAAAAAAATTATAGAAATAAAAACATTTGCAATTTTTCAAAGTTGATGTTTTTTGAAAATATGTCTTATGACTACTTACTTTTCCACAGAAAGAACAAGAGTAAGTACTGTGTTGAGTAATTTCAATTTTCTTCACCATTTTTCTAAGTGAAGCACCGTATCTGGTGCCATATTTTCCAGTGATTCCAACCTTCTTGGTACGTTTAGCCTGTGAAAAAAAGCAAAATATTATTTTGTAAAAAACAAGTAAAATTGACACCATAATCATATTATTTATAATCCTCACATATTTATTAATAATGTAATAAACATTGCTTCTTCGAATTAAGCAAGTACAACTTTACATTATTATCGCTAACAAAACAATTGACATAACCCTATTTTTCATACATGATTACACAATATTTATAATGTTAGTAAAAATATTCTGTTATTTTCAACTGCTCAATTATTTGATTGCATATGAATGATTGTTTTCTCAACAAATTAATGAGATTTCAATAATAAAATTGGATTCTTGAGAACTTACCATTTTTATTTCTTATGTTGTACACTCACTCAACAGTATCCCTGTTAAAAAGAAGTTTTATGCAGGGCTGATTATGAGTGAGTTCTGTATCAGGGCTGTTTAAACTTATTTTACTATCGATACTCTACTATCGAAAATAATCGATAGTATAAATGGCTCCGAATATGAACATTTTGGCCAAAAAAATTAATTAATAACAATTCATATTTACATTCTTTCTACTTACCTTAATTTGAAAGTAATAAATTATATTTTTCTCGCACATGATTTTATAGCGAAATTGATTTCAAATAATATTTCACACTGATGTTGGTAATAATATACTGAACGCGAATAAAAGAAAAAAAAAAGATAAATTATAGGTAGAACAAATTACGAAAAAATACGTCGTAAATTCAAACGAAAATAAATTAGTAATTAATTAAAACAAATAATTATATTATTAATAAAAAAGATTGTGTGGTTTTTTGACCGGCCGGCTTGCATTGTCAATGTAAGTATAAAATTAGAAATTATTCAAATGTTCTATTGATGAAATATATAAATATAAAATATGTATAAATATGTATACATAATAAAAAGTATGTCCTAACAGGGAAATATAAGACATTACATATTTATTACATATTTATTTTAATATTTATAAATATTATGCTCATTCAGAGTTTCTGTAACACATAATGAAAAAAATGTTTAATTTTAAAGTACATAAAAAATATATAATGCTGTGAAATTAAAGTCGAATGTTAAAGTCTGATCAATAAAATTATTGCATTTTAAATTTTATATGCACTTTTATATTAAAGAATTTTTACAATGTACTGTTTTTCTTTCATTTTATGTATCGCAATGAAAATAATTATTTCGGTTACACATGTACGAAAAATCTGTTTTTCGCACTAGGGAATCGTTCCTTACACAATTGCAATCCTTCCGTTTGACTGGAGTTGCAAACTTTTATACTTTATAGAACGACGTTAAGAAATTATTATAATTAAAATTTTTGACTTCAAACTCAAAAAATTATAAATATTAAATGAGTTTATACGCAATTGCTTTGTCATCGAATAAAAAATATAGTTTTATTATAATACGTTCAATATAATTACTCACTGAATACTTTTAATCTGATATTAAACAGATTATTACTGTTTAAATACATGAAAACGAAAAATAAGAAAACTTGGGTTTTTAACAATATAAAAGTAAAGGATAAGCAATTGAGTTCACGCAAATGCGTTTTTTCTCAAAATACTGTTAGTAACCGCAAATGTTAATATTAAATGCATTTGTACCTTTTTTTTGAGGAATTTCAAATTCCAGTAATTTTTTCCTGCAATTGTTCTAAAACCTCTTTTAAAACTTTTGTTATTAAATATACACAAATATAATGCTTAAAATGATTAAATCCTTAATGATCAACGTAATTTGCCGCTTCTTCGATTTCCTTCACTTCGATATACGCAATAAACGATCGAGGGATCGAAAAAATTCACTGACCATAAAATTGGCGCGTAGCACTGACGCCATCTTGGTTTGCTTCCAAGCCGCCGTCGTGACATTAGACTGTAGACTGTTGACCGATCGGCATCCGTTGCCGACTCGCAGCGTTTGTTCAGGTGTTTGGGTGCACTTTCCAGGATTTACTTGTCAACGAAACGAAAAAAAATCAACTGCGTCGCGGCGAATCGATTGTTGGTTGAACTCGCGGTGAAGAAACCGCGAGGCACGCAGAGTCGCAGACGCCGGGTCCAATCAACAGTCATGTATATTGTTTTATGATTGTAACGTCCTTTCCGACATTGTTTGGGACGCCACGAAGAGTTTCGGACCTTCTAACTACTTTTCCTGAAGGTAAGCTTTCTCTTCAGAAAGGTACTGTTTTTTTTTTCTTTACTTTTTACACTTATAAAATTGTTCGTTCATTTTTATATCGTTAATTTTGAATAGTCAAAAATACTTTTGAAAATAGACTGTTTGGACTCATTGATTAAGCGTCCTTGAAGAAATAGGATAATAAAACGAGTATATTTACAAACACTGTTTTCCAAGGTTTCTTGAAGTGTTGTTTTTCTATTTGTTTTCATTTTTACAGACATCAACAATTTTTTCTATTTTTATTTTATAAGTTTTAAATTACTATTATATATTATTATTATATATTATGTAAAAATATAAAGTTTTGCAAAATTAAGTAACAAATTAGTAATTTTAATTTTACTTAGTTATCAACTATAAATTAAATAATTTTTAGTTGAAAATATATTAATTCTTTTACAAACATTGTTTTGATTTTTATGTTAATTATATTATACTGGCACTGACGTTTGCTCCAAGACATTTGTTTTTGAGCTTTAGCTATTAAAGGCAATAATACTGTTATTTATTATGTTTGTATGTTATTTTCAATTTAAATAAGTAGGATTATATTTATTTCATATTTTATTATTTTAAGATAATTTTTAAAGTAATTATAAAGCTATTAATATTATTTCGAGTGGAGTTCGGTATAGAAATTAAACTTTGAGATCAAATTCAGCTAAGATTCTAAAAATTCAGATATAGTAACATAACCTGTACAAATTCCTAGATATGGGATTTTAGTAACAATTACAAATTGATGAAGGTTCCGGAATCAATTTGTGCATAGAATGATAAATTAAATGTTTATAAGGTCACTCTTAAATGTATACAAAATATCTCTAATCTTGAAAATTTAAATTTAAAAAATTAATTCAAAATATATTCGGAATCAAACCGTTAGGAGTTAGGTGCGTTTAAATTCTAACGGAAATTCGTTGAGAGATATTATGTATATTCAAAACAAAATATTTCTTGCAATTGCTGTAATATACAACAAAATAAATGTGAAACATAATTAATTTGTGTTTTTAAAATATATCTCACAAGTATCACTTACAAATATTTTAAATGTTTTTATTTAATCTGAAAATTTGCTCAAATTTAGGCGGTTTGTGGAGACTGACCTCACTTAAGTAAGAATCATAACCTTTCAGATTTTGTGATCATAATTTATTATTTGTTGAAGAACCACTTTATTTAGATTTTATTTTTTCAATATTATTCAAAGTTTATTCTATATATTTAGATAAAAAAATTTAATTCACAGTGTATTTTTGAATTTTGAAGTAATTTTAAAATTATTATAAAAAATCATACACTACCCAATTTTTTCAAATTACTTATTTATATAGTGTTTCCACAAAATTTATTTTAAATAAAAATTATAAGTTAATTTTAGATTTTACCTCTAACATTTTGAAACACTCCTGTTTAAAGAAAAAAAAATAAATAAAAAACTAAATAATCAAACCTGCGACATAATTTAGCTACGAAAAAAGGCTCACAAGAAAACACATAGAAAATTTAACTTCTGGGTGAACATGTAAAAATCAATTTATAAAAGAAAATTCAGAATTTGTATTTTAATTATGTTCATATTATATTTTAGAAGTTTGCGTAATTTTACAATCAACATGAGTGCGAACGCAGAAAATGATGCGGCTGACAAAATCGCCAAGAAAAAGACGATTGAAGGAATTTACCAGAAGAAGTCTCAGCTGGAGCATATTCTACTTCGACCTGACACTTATATTGGATCAGTGGAATTCGTGCAAGAACTAATGTGGATCTATGACAAAGAAAAAGAAATGATGGTCCATAAAGAAATCAGATATGTTCCAGGACTGTATAAAATTTTTGATGAAATTCTTGTAAACGCTGCTGATAATAAACAAAGAGATCCTAATATGGATATGATTAAAATTGATATCGATGTGTATGTATACAAACATATTTAGTACTTATGATATTTTTTTCTGATTTTTTTTATTCTATAATTGGTAATTTATGAGCTTCAAATTTCCAATGTTTATTATTGAACAAAAATGAAATTAAGACTATTGAATAAAAACTATTTAATTTTAATAACCATAAAATTAAAAGGTTCATTTTTTTTTATTTTAGTGAAAACAACACAATATCAGTGTGGAACAATGGTAAAGGTATTCCTGTAGTAGTTCATCAAGAAGAAAAGATGTATGTACCGACTATGATCTTCGGTCATTTATTGACATCGTCCAATTATGACGATGAGGAGGAAAAAGTAACTGGTGGACGCAATGGTTATGGTGCAAAGTTGTGCAACATTTTCAGTCATCGTTTTACCATTGAAACAGCTTGTAAAGAATATAAAAAATCTTTAAAACAAGTAAGTTAAGCTTTGTTTTGTTTACTTATTTTATTTGATGTATAAAGATGTTAAATAAATAATCTCTTTTTTTGGGTTTAGACATGGGGCGACAATATGGGAAAAGCAAGCGACCCCAAGATCAAAGAGTACAAAGGTGAAGACTTTACAAAGGTCACGTTTTCACCAGATTTATCAAAATTTAAAATGCAGTCACTGGATGATGATATTGTCGCGTTGATGTCGCGACGAGCATTTGACGTAGCAGCCTCAACCAGAGGTGTGAAAGTTTATTTAAACGGCTGGCGAGTTCCAGTCAAAAGTTTTAAAGATTATGTTGATTTATATATCAAAGGCAAAGAAGATGACACTGGAAACCCACTAAAAGTTGTTTATGAAAATTGTGGTCCGAGGTGGGAAGTCGCCGTCACTTTATCAGACAAAGGTTTTCAGCAGATGTCATTTGTCAACAGTATAGCTACTACAAAGGTAGTATATTTTTGCAAGAAAATATATTCAATGGGAATGATGATGTAAGCATCTAAAATGAAACGTTGCTTTTTTCTTTATTAGGGAGGTCGACATGTAGATCATGTGACAGATTTAATAGTTAAACAGTTACTTGAAACATTGAAAAAAAAGAACAAAGATGGAATTCAAATTAAACCATTCCAAATAAAAAATCATATTTGGGTTTTTGTCAACTGCCTCATTAACAATCCTACTTTCGATTCACAAACAAAGGAGAACATGACATTACAACCTAAAGGATTTGGATCCAAATGTACTTTGAGCGACAAGTTTATTTCTAATGTAAGTACTAAATATTTCTACTTTACATCACAATTACAAAATAATTATATAGATGTACATTGTCTGAAAAGAAGCAGAATGATTTGAAAGAAGAGAAATTATATTTAAATTGAAAAAAAACTCAATTTGAAATGAAAATTATATTTTTTGTTGCAAATTTATTTAATCTTATATGTTCTGTTTTTCATATACATGTAGGTTACAAAAATTGGAATTGTGGAATCTGTTTTGTCATGGGCGAAATTTAAAGCTGACAGTCAACTTCAAAAATTGGGTCCAAAATCTAAACAAAGAATATTGACTGGTATGTAATAATTTTTTTTTTTTCATTCTTTTTTGTTATATACTTTATAATTATACAGGACTAAAAAAAATTAAACGGTTTAACTTGATTTTTGTAGGAATACCAAAATTAGAAGATGCCAATGACGCAGGTACAGTAAGATCATTGGATTGCACCCTTATCCTCACAGAAGGAGATTCAGCCAAAACCATGGCTGTTTCTGGTATTGCTTCCATTGGACGAGACAAATATGGAATATTTCCATTGAAAGGTTTTTAATTCTCTATTTATAATATAACTTCACATAAGTGATTAAATAATTGTAATAAGAATAAAAAAATATAGATAATAATAACACATAAAAAAATAATCTGTTAATCAATAGTAACATTTAAATTTTTCTTAGGTAAATTGTTAAACGTTAGAGAAGCTACACACAAGCAAATTTTGGAGAATGCCGAAATCAACAATTTGATAAAAATTTTGGGCCTCCAATATAAGAAGAAATATGAAACACGCGACGACCTGAAGACTTTGCGTTATGGGAAAATGATGATCATGACTGATCAGGATCAGGTTTATATTCATTAATATCTTAAGATTTTACCACAGAATTAATACCAAAACACTTGATTTTTTATATATATATGTATACATTGCATTATTTATTGTACAGGATGGTTCACATATCAAAGGATTACTGATTAATTTCATTCATCACAATTGGCCATCGTTATTAAAAATGAACTTCATTGAAGAATTCATCACTCCTATTGTGAAAGCCACTAAAGGGAGTCAGGTCTTTTCATTCTTTTCAATGCCTGAATTCGAGGAATGGAAAAATGCCACTGATAATTATCACACATATAACATCAAATA
>JABFOV010005674.1:0-11705 GCA_022817685.1 Aradophagus sp. ZL-2020
CATAAGATCACTCATTTGGTCTCAGACAATCTGAGGACGATTTCAGAATCGCATTAAGATTAATATTTACATTTAAATTAAATTTTCTTTCAATTTTTCTTTCAACAGTATCAATATTTAATATATACATATATTTTATTAAAAAGTAAAGAAACGCGAAAGTTTCATTATAATCAGTAAAATTAATTTATATTATTAAATATAAAATATTACAATAACTTAAATAATATAATAATTTATATTCATTACTCCAAATTAATGAATAAATTGAATTTATTAATTATTAACAATTTATAAAATTATATGTATACATATATTATAATTATAATAAATTATTAATAATTATAATAATAATTAATAATAATTATATTTAGAAAATCTATATGACTATTTCAACCGTAATAAGATATTGTGATACCGCAGCGATTAAACATTTTGTTCTATCCTACTTGTCCGTACATATTTCTTAATGTTTCGTGATCGGAGATAACTATTTTATGTACTTTTCAATTGCGTACTTGGCGGCCTCGAAAGCAGAAACATTTCTTATAACATGTTGATTTTCACATATTTTAGAAATAATTTTTTATTTCGTTATGTTATTTTATATTAAAATATAATTTATAATGAACATGTAGAAAATGTTGCATTTATGCTAGCATGTATGCTACATAAATTTTAGAATAACATAAACTAGATGTATGTTTTTCAGAAGCATATACGTGCCCTATATTCGTTCCATTTTGACTGAACAATTTAAATTCAATCACTCAATTTAAGCCACATAAATTTTATTGCTCAGGATAATTACTATAAAAAATTTTTAATATTGTAAATAACTCTATAAATAGTCCAGTGTGCACGAAATTAATATGTAATTGATTATGTTAGGTAAATTTATAACTAAAATTTTATAAATATGTAATTTAAATAATATATACTATGTAAAATACATTGTTGTAAATTAAAAAATATATATTTATTTCATTTTTCTAAAATACAATGGGTAAGAATAAGGCCTATAAAAATTATCAATTATATTACACCTGTTTTTATAAAAAAATATGGAAACGAGAAACATATTCAATGTAATAGAAAAAATAACTAAACATTAGTATGACATGTGCATCGTTTTACAGCACTTTAATTGTTTCAGATACGGCAAGAAAATAACCAGATATAAAAAAATTAATGAATATTTTATATACTTCTTTCGGCGGAATGTCAATCAATTTCGTAAATTTAAGGTTTTGTTTTTATACTTGTACTTTTCTAATATATATTAGTAATACGTCAACGTTATGTCTGTAATTCGAGGCCGCCAAGTACACGATTGAAAAGCACATAAAATAGTTATCTGCGATCACGAAACATTAAGAAATATGTACAGACAAGTAGGATAGAACAAAATGTTTAATCGTTGCGGTATCACAATATTTTATTACGGTTGAAATAGTCAGTTAAGATTTTCTAAATATAATGATTATTAATTATTATTATAATTATTAATAATTTATTATAATTATAATATATGTATACATATAATTTTATAAATTGTTAATAATTAATAAATTCAATTTATTCATTAACTTGGAGTAATGAATATAAATTATTATATTATTTAAGTTATTGTAATATTTTATATTTAATAATATAGATTAATTTTACTGATTATAATTTTCTGTATTGGAATTTATGTTTTATTATATAATTCATATTTTAATTAATATACATGTACTTGGCGTACATTTTGATATCATTTACATTAATCGAAACATATTTTTATTCCGAAATATTTACACGGGTAAAAAAACTTTTACCGCTTCAGTATTGCTTGCCAACACTGTAATATAAATATTGCAGCAGTTTGGGACCCAATACTGATTCACTATTGGTAGTCCAGTATTCCCCTGAAATACATCATCAGGATTGTAAATAATGCTGCAACAGTATGTAAGCCTTAGTATTGTTGCCAACGCTAACAAGCAAAAAGAGCAAAAAGACTCAATTTGATATAAATTAGTAAAAACTACATTATTTATAGAGTTAATTTTTGTAGTTGGCCATAACTTTTTAATTATACTAAAATAAGTTTTTTATAAAGTATTGAAATCTATTTGCACCTTTTGCGCATATGTATATAATTGTACACGCATGCGCAAAATACAAAGCCCGGTTGATTCATTTTCCTTCGTGAAGTTATCAACACGGAATATTAGGAATTGGAGAGGGACAATGTGTAGAGTCCTTTTCCCCTATTTCCATTTCCCCTACAGCCCCATGAGCGGGACTCTTCGCAGTTTCTACTGTATATAGCTGTGTTTTTGATATTTAAGTCTTTGTCAAGTACCTTGTCATTATTCTCCTTTACGTGTAGCGTATACATTTAACTCATCATTGGAGTTGTTGGCACAACCTGAAAGTACAATTATGTACATACGTGGTTATTGTATGCATGTATATACATGGGTGATTTAAAAACATTAATCGTTTTGCATGTATTAGTTACATTACTTTTTCATTGTAATCATTGTAATCATTGGAATTAATAATGTATTTTTATTATAAGAAACATTAAAAAGTTCAGAGATATAAAAAATTTGCCGTATAGAAATCGTATAACATATTGGGCGTTCATTTTTGTTTTTAATTCAATTTGTTCTTAGAAATGTTTTATTTTCATCCTCAAATTAATATTGATCGAAGCAATACTAGCTTTTCTTACACTTGTTATTATGAGCTGAGATGGAAATTCTTGACAAATACTTTTAATGTAACGGAAAAAAGTAAAGTGGAATAAAGTAACTTCGATCAAGTTTACTAATGCTGTTGATTAATAAAATTGACTTTTTTAGTAGATTTGAACGGTGGACAAACTGATGGACTACTATTTAATGAAATTTAAAAAAAGGCACTGTCTAGGTTCACCGTATCCGAGATATAAACGGAGATATAAACGGAGATATAACGTGGATATAACATAGATATAACGGAGATTTAAAGGAAATGTAAGCTTTTCGCTAGGGAATCAACAAAAACTTACAATCACGGAATTTTAAACGGGTATCTAATAATTACTACATTATCTCTGCAAATTCATGATATACATCTCTAAAACTTTAAGATACTAATATTTTCACGGAAAACAGATACATTTTCTATTCACATACTATTCACAAAATTATTTCTATGTTTACTTCAATTTTTTTTCTTAATTCACCCTCTTTTTCACTCACCCCAGTAACCACATACCCCACAGTTGTTTAGTTTAGTTTTTATAATTCATCATAAAACTAACGTAAATAACTGTGTGGTATGTGATTACTGGAGTGCACGAAAAAGTGGGCGTGCGTGAAGTGTTAATTAAAAAAAAAACTAAACTAAACAATAAAAGGTTATCCTGTTTTTCGTGAATATATTAGTGTCTCTACGTTTTACGAATACAAAACTTGAATTAACAGAGACAATATCGTACAAATGTTATATACCCGTTTAAAATTCTATAGTTGTAAGTTTCCGTTGATTCCCCAGCATTAAGGTTACGTTTCCGTTGTATCTACGTTATATCTCTGTTTATATCTCCGTTTATATCTCGGATACGGTGAACCTAGACCGTGCCTTAAAAGAATCCAATTTTCAATTATTCCTATTTTGTTATTTTCTATTTTTAACTATATTAATTCAATTTTTTTTCATGCAGAGAACATTATTACTGAAACTGTAAAATTGTTTTGTTTGTTCTGTTATAAAGAACTTCCCAATTGAAAACCATAGTTGCATTGACATTTAATTGAGATTTTCAGTTATTTCAATTATAAATTTACAAGCATGGTATATTTGCTTTGACATTCTAGATTCTTTTTGATTATTTAAACAATTCTTTTGACTAATTATTCATCTGAACGTATATAATACTATTATGATACCAAGTAATTTCTGTGGATCACGAGATGTCGACAAAGCGATAAACTATCCATTAACGCAGGAGTGGAAGTGATAATCCCCTTGCTCCCATCGGTTGCATCGTACGATCCTTGGTATATTGTTGCTATTTGAGGGATCTCTTACCAAATTTCATAGAGTTCAGCGAAACTAGCAGGACATGGTGGAAATTTTTTCTTGCGAGTGATCCTCATCAGTGCTATTAGATTTCCTTTGTTAAGAGTTTCACCCACTCTTGGATTTCTGCGTAAAATGATGTCTGTGTAAAATTAACTCAATACGGGAAACTTTAGTATTATAATAAAGATATAGTGTAAAAGCACCAATGAATGACCGGTTATGATCAATTACCAGTGAATAACCACTTGTTTAAATTTTATTTCCAATTTTTGTCACTTTTATGGTGTGGTGATTCACTGGTACGCAGTCATTAACTAGTACATTCACCCTCTATTATTATTTTTTTTTTCTAGAATTAAGCCTGCAAAAATGTTTAACATGATTCGTTAAATTCCTGAAAACGAAATAATAGTTTGTATACTTGTGTTAATTAAATAATGCGTTTAATCGTATCCGATTCTCAGTTGAACTCTAACCAAATGAGTAACATTTTTTTTCAGCACAAACTAAACAAAAAAAGAAAATAACTTTCATATCACAGACAAATTTACTCAGTTTAGTAGTGCGTACTAAACTGGAACATAAAATTATTATTTATTCTGTTGTTAAAGACGAATAAGGAAAGGAAAAGGGTTGCAAAACGACAAAGCTTAAATCAATCAAAAATTCACTTACCGTAGTTCTGAAGTGAATCGAGCTCTGCTGGTCGTTGTATTTCAGCTTTTAATTTAAATCGACATGCAACGATTTAGACAAAGCTGAATTCGAAAAGATATAAAATCAAAGCAAGGTAATTAAGGTTTAATTAATGAATCAAAATAATAAGCCAGGCATTAACTGGTTCATGAGCAAAATAAAGATATAAAAGCATTAAGCAAAAGCTATCAAAAGTGTTGATTTGAAAGCACTAAATTTAAGTTGAAAAGTTGTAGATAATAATTAATTTCAGTTATTAATTAATCTATGACAGCATGCCTGCGGGATAGGGCAGAGCAAGGTAAAACGCAAAATTACAAAGCATATTTAAAATATAGCAAAAGAAAAGATTTATTCAGTGAATAGCGCGCGTCGCCAAGCAGCCGAAGGTATTATACCAATTATTTACAGGCAGATTATAAATATTAATATGATGATCGGCGCGACGCTAAATAATAAAATAAAAATCTAAATGATATTCAAACGCGAACGCGAGCATATACGCGACGCGTACAGAGGGGGAGACAAAAATACAAGTGAACAAAATTGATAATAAAATCAAAGTAATAATTTAACTTGATTCCCGATGATACGGCGACGCAGACTCGGGATGCGTCGCCGGGAGCCCTAGAATATCTCGGGCTAGCAGGAGCTGCTAAGTCCGAGATATTAAGTATGGGAATTCCTTGACGCGAGAATCTCGTCGTCGAGGAACTTAAGGATTGGGAGAAGGCGAAGGTTGAGGGACTTACGTTTGTACGAATGCCCGTGGCCTTTGGTAGTGCTGAAAAAAGAAGAGCCAAAAGCAAGGCGTGGTGCCGTTGGAAGCTTTTGTCATCGAAAGCCGGCGACGTCGATCGTCTCGTCGCTCGGCGGCAGGAATTCGGTTACAGCGGCGGTGGGGACTCACGTCGTTGATTGGCGGGCTGCGTCGGTGAGTTTCCCTCCGATGTGTGGTACGCACACGAGCGTACACACGGACACGAAATTGTCGAGTATTTCTCGGTCTTATCGATAATTTAATCGATACAACAATTAAGAAAGCCTCTGCACCAAATCATAATTTATCAAAATGAATGAATTTCAGGCACATATGATTTATTAAAGTCATGCAACAATAGGTTTATTTTCAACAAAATAAAGTCGCAGAAAAGAAAAGAACAAATTTTTACAAACAAAATAGATTAAAAAACCATAAATTAAAAGTCGCAAAGTAATGAAGAATATAATAAAGTTGCAAAATAACACAAAATCAAAGAACGCAAAATAAAGTAACAAATGCCGCAAAGAAAAGAATAAAAAGCGCAGAATTAATATAAAGCTTAACGCAAGCGAAGCGCAAACAGAAATAAAGAAAATGAAAAACAGTTTATAATTATAATTATAATTATAATTATAATATATAATAAGGTAAAAAGCAACTAAAACTAAATCAAAGCTACGAAGGCAAAATAAAAAGCATAACGAACAAGAATGATAATAATAATAATAACGCAAATTTGGCGTCAATCGCCAACATCCACCATTTAATACATCAGAGTTCCCAAGTTAGCATGACAGATATACTGATTGCACACATTTGTCATACCATGTATGAGAGCTTCAATATTTGTAAACTCTGAAATTCCAAGTTTGGAAAGTCAGTTTAACCAAACATCTGGCGTCCCATCGAGTTTTTGTCAGACGTGCCAAAATTTTTTCAACGTAGTTATAAGTTAAAAATATATAAAGCAAACTTACTCATTGAAAACTTCATTAAAATGTGACGGATATTCAAAAGAAAAGGATCTTGCCTATTCCTGTGCGCACAAGTTGGGAAGGTTAGAAAAGATAAGACAGATAGTGGTTAAATCTGTATTTATTTCCGAACTCATTGAACATTATATTATCCTATCGATAAAAATGTTGTTTATCCGCTGAGGGCGTTGACGGATGATACAACAGAGCGCATGACAATTAAGTTCGAAGTGAGGTCGCTTGAGTCTAACAACATTGACGGCAATGTTGTGGTATAAATGTAGTGCTTAAAATTTTACTTTTTAATGAGAAGTTCGATGAAAAAAGTTCAAATAAAGGTTCGGATTCTTAAGAATAAACTTTACATAAGGTGGATTTAATGTTTCAAAGGTACATTGTTGGGCAAGGGTCCGATGCTACATGTATTTTTTGAACACGTCTACATTTACGCACAGAACTTTTGACCACGTAACGTTCTGAGCACGTCTAATTCCAACACGTAGCATTCACGTATCATATAATCCCGTACGCATCATTTGACCACCGAAGCATTCTCGCACATTCCAATTCCGCACGTATCATTCACGCACCAACCAATCGCACCCGCACCATTTGACCACCGAACCTTTCTCGAACGTCCCAATCATGCACGTATCATTCACGCACCGAACAATCCCGCACGGGGGATGATACGAAGTACTCAATGTTCATTGACCTAAACTGTATATGACGCTCAAACGATGTAAAACTAAACGAACAGAAACCACAAATTACATAGTCCAAAAAGAATACGTATCCTCCGTACTACGTATCCTCCCCCGTGCGGGATTGAAATGTGCGAGAATGCTTCGGTGGTCAAATGATACGTGCGGGATTGGGACGTGCGGAAACGCTTTGGTGCTTAAATGATACGTGCGGGATTGTTTGGTGCGTGAATGATACGTGCGTGATTGGGACGTGCGAGAATGCTTCAGTGTACAAATGGTGCGGGTGCGATTGGTTGGTGCGTGAATGATACGTGCGGGATTGAGATGTGCGAGAATGCTTCGGTGGTCAAATGATGCGTGCGGGATTGTTTGGTACGTGAATGATACGTGTTGAAATTAGACGTGCTCAAAACGTTACAAGGACAAAAGTTCTGTGCGTAAATGAAGACGTGTTCAAAAAATACATGTAGCATCGGACCCTTGCCCATTGTTGCGCCTTCTCGAGTAGAATGTTAATGTTGACAATAAAGGACTATCTTAACCTACAATATTGACACTTGTAGACAATAAATAGGTAAGTAAAAGTTAAATACTGAATGTGAGGAAAAATGAAATTATTTAATTTGATCAACTAAATGTTTTTTATTTAATTATCAATATTGCAGGTTATTATAATTTTAACTTACAATATTGATATTTATAGAAATAAGTAGGTAGATAAACGAGTTATTGAATGAATTATGGTGTGAAAAAGAATGTTATTATTTAATTTGATCAAATATTTATTCTATTGCCAATGTTGCAGATTGTTATTAACACAATTTCTTACTTGGAGGTAAACGAAGTTAAACCCTAAGTGTTGAGGCCCTGAAGTCCACAGATCTTGCAGGCGATCTTCGCAGTCAAATCTTCCGGATGGAGTTCTCCGTAATGCGGTTTGAGTGAATCTTCTAGGAGAGGTGGGGCAACGTGGAGACTTCCAAAGCTCTTCCAAGAGAAGTTCCGGACTGTCAAACATTGCTGGTATATCTTCAGGAGGAAGAACTTCTGGGATGACGGTCTTCGGGGCGCACTTAGCAACTTCACACTTAACGGATAATTGACAGGGTTCGCGCTTCGACGTTAGGCGTTTCTCGACAGAATATAAAACAACAAAATTCGCGACTTCGCGTTTGACAGTACGCTGGCGATCTAGCTTAGAGTCGAACCCGAACTGATGTGAGGATGAACTTGGACACACCGTATGGGCTTTCCAAGTGGCCCCTATAAACAAAATATCCCACCTATTCATTTAGAGAAATATTTTTATGACTTAATTTATGGTGTCATTACGCAGAAAAAACTCTCAGCTAGCAATCGTTGAAGTACTTAGGTTTAGGAATGTCAAGTGTAGGTCATATGACATATGCCATTTTTAGGGAAAAAGAAAAGGTTTTTTGTAGTTAAAAGGGAATGCTCGTAACTCGGAATGCGTGGGCTCTCGGAGTCCGACTATTGTCATCTGAACGCTTCTATTGTGCGGCGCGTGGCGCCGACGGGCAATGTGTGTTTCTGCCTGTCAGATTTATGACCCCTTTCGTAAAAGTGGTCATTAAATGTCTTATTTGGTCGTGTTGACATAAATTGTGAAACTAGACCAATGCGTTCTAATGTTCTCGTAATTTTTAAGCATGGCAATTAATGTCAGATCTGTACTACAATTTTAAATGCATTATTGTATTCCGACTAATATGACGAGTGTCGGTAAAACAGATCTTGTTCCTATCGAGTGGTAGATGAAGACATTTTTCCGAGTTATAAGTTTAGAGCGTTTGCTTATAGGTGGCCTAGCAAGATGGTTTCGTTGGGAATCCGTCACAAAAAATTTCAGTATAACTTCGATTAGTTCCTTGGACTTCATTCAGCATTCTTTGTTTTAATCGGTTTTGTTCTACTACATTCATGTTTTTTACATCGGCGTGTTCATTGTAAATGATTCCTGTTCCGTCATCATCAAGAATTAGTATTGCCTTGCAATGTGTTGAATTTTGTGTTGAACATCTGTATATATCATCTCGTTTATCGTAGTTGTATAAATGCCCATCACAAGACTAAGTCTCCTTATTATTGTGTATTATGATTTCCACGTCCATTCTAGAAAATAATGATATTATTTTTATTGTAAAACCTTACAAGTTGGGTAATAATATATATGAATAGTTTATAAATTGATTTTTAAAATAACTTTTCCAAAAGAATAATTATATTAAAAACATTATGTTTCAAGTTTATATAATGACTATAAAATATAAGTTTATTATCTTTTAATTTTTTTATATCATATTTATATTTAATATTTTTTTGAGCACTTTTTCTGTAATAAACAGTAAACTTATAATTTATCTAAATTTAAATTTAAGTATTATAAAAAAGTGATAACTTAAACACTATAATTGTAATGTAAACTTATAATAAAATATGCATATTTTAACATAAGTTGCATATTTTTTGCCTAGTTAATTTACCCTAATAACATCAAAGTATATAAATGTTTTTAACAACCCTATTGTCGTTACATACAAAACACAAACAAAAAGAAAATTTGTCTGGAATATTTTAAAAATTGCAATTTCAGATTATTAATAAAAACGACGGTCTTACATAATTTCTACTTCTAATAATTACTAACCTGTTTCTTTGTTTCCAGAAGAAAACAAATCGAAGGAGAAATAAGAATTTTACACATTTAGTGTACTTAAGAAAAAATTGTATTTTCTAGAAAAAATGACAAGCCATTTAGTTAACGTAAATGTATACTTTTTTTTAACAGGGGACAATTTTTTTCTCAAATACGCCAATTATTTACTAGTTGGGAACTAATAATATCTCGGAATGTTTGTTTACATAAAACTAACCAGTTAATTTGTCATATGAAGTTGCACCTTATCATTTAGTTCAGTGAATAATCAAAGATGGCGCTGCTAATGCTTATATTACATGCGCATCCCCAACGCCATCTCTACTTAATACTGCACTAAGAGAACGGTGGAGCCTTCTAAACTCCACTAACAGTTGGTCTGGAACTCCGAATAGTCGGAGCACAAAGTTTTTCAAGTCGGAGCTCTGTGGACTCCAACAGTGGAAATGAGAAAAAGATGGAATCTAACCTAGTAACAACACATCGGTTTTATAACGCCATCGTTGTTTTATTTTCACCGTCAGAGTAGGAATGGGCGTTATTAGAAAATTATCGATATCTTCATATCGATATATCAAAATTTAAAAAATCAATATTCGATAAATATCGATCTCAAAATATCGATATACGATATATTGAATAAATTTTCTGGTGTATAATAAAAACATATAGAATTGTTATGTATTTATTAATAGAAAACATAAATATCATATCACTTGTACTTATTAATAAAATATTTTATTTATTATATACTGTATTTATTAATAAAAAACATAAATATCATATCACTTCACTAGCATAATTACATACCATTGAAATATTTTGTTCACTGTATTTCTTTAGTACTTTTGTTTTATATAGCTTGTTCAAGTCTCAGATTAGATTAAATCTGTCCGCTAACTGAAAATCTGTGTTCAAAGAAATTAGCGAATAGATTCAATCTAATCTGAGCCTTGAACAATAATTTGAAATTCAAATCAATCGTTTTATCGTATGTAAAGCAAACTTTTATAAATGCCATTGTTTTTCATTAAGAGAACTGAAAAATAGTAATTGCTGCAAATGCTCCAGAGTCAAGCGATTTCTTAACTTCGTCATTAATAAACCGGCAAGCGAAAATAACCTTTCGGATGAAACAGATGTTGCAATGACCGTTAGATATCGAATTGCTAAAGTAGTTAAATACGTATTTGGATAATTTTTCCAAAATTGCAGAGGATTTCCGCTATTATTCATGGGTGCTTGGTTTAAATAAAACCGAAAATCTTCTGGCATTTCTCGCGGATTATGATTCTGAGCATTAAAAGTTTGCGTTTCTTTCAATATTTTCTCGTGGTAAGACCAAAAATCTTCATTTTTTGACGTACAATTTTGCAAATTTGGTGAACTCGACATTTGTATTTGCGTCTGCATGTTTTCGTTAATAGCTATAGTTATACTATTAATAGCATCGGCACATGCTATTCTGTTCGAAAAATGCAATTTTTTATATCAAGGATCTAACATTGTTGCTTTTGCTAATAATTGTTTCTTTTCGATGTTTTCAAATCGTTTTAAAAATTCTTCATTCAAGACTTTTTTTTAAATAAATCCCTTCTTTTGTGAACACTTCGCATGATTCAATTTCATTTTTTGAGATGTTAATAACGGGTATAGTTTTACTTCCAGTCATGTAAGTATCGCCACTTATAATGAGTGCTGCCGCTTTGAATGGCTTCAATAATTTGGCCAACTCTTGAATGATTTGAAGCTCAGTTGCAGAAAGCATATCTGGAGAATTGGGGAGTTTGATCAAAATAGTAACGATTTTGTCCGACAACACGAGA